>CM022100.1:1229416-1503175 GCA_011114355.1 Carex littledalei
GTTAACCGTATCGAAACCCGATCGAAACGAGCCAAGTTAAACCTGAAAATCCAGATTTTCTGTGTACTCATTGCGGACCGAAATAGGTCCATTGCGGGCCGCAGTAAAATGGCAGAAAACCACATTCTCTGGAAGGTTTGTCTGCGGGCCGCAATAAGTTCATTCCGGGCCGCAATAACCCTCTGAATTTCAGAAATTGAGTGTTTTGTGTTGTCTAAACCTAATTGGTTGAACCTTGACTTAAACCTATACCATTAGGACCCGTATACGACCACTAAACAGTGTTTAACCTAATTTAACATGATTTAACCTACGGGATACCAATCGGTTATTTTAATCGAATCTAAACGGTTAATTAGGTGGTAGACCTACGAGGCATCGGATCTCGGGATCGTTCGAGACGCCTGAGCTTTAGACGAGTACGCTATATACTCAGGTGCGGGGTTTCTGGACTTGTTTGATAGTTTATATTCAGAATTAAACTGTGTTTCTTTTGACATGTTGATTATTGGTTGAATTGCATTATCGGATTGTGTTGCATATGCATTGCATTGCCCTAATTAATTGGAACTCGGATTGTTTATCTGATTGATCTGCATACTGGTATGGTATTCTTTGTGTATTGATCTGAATGATCTAATTTGGAATTAAAAGTCACCGTGATTTATATCACCATCGGTTGGTGGATATGGCATTACCGTCCCCCACCGTGGCGACGACACCCAGGGGGTGTGTTCGGATTTGTCAAAGTCTATGCATGGACTTTGACGACCCAGTATTCTAAAGCTTTAGATTGTCTGGCCCTCAGCAGTTCCCAGTACCGGTTGGGATGAGGGGTAAGTGACTCTGTATTATGAATTGGACTATATGTGACTTGTGTATCGGTGGCATTACCCAGGGGGTGAATGCGTTTGAATGGTCGATTGGATTTAAATGTATCAGAGGCATTACCCAGGGGGTGAATGCGTTTGGATTGTCATTTGGTTTTATATGGATTTTTCCGGATATGAAATGGAACCAGACTTGTAATTAAACGGTTAAGCCTGTTCTACCAGATATTCTGAGTTCGAGTTAAACCAGATATTGTGTGATTGAATTTCGGATTGGCAATTCCTGAGTTGGATTTCATTTGGCTTATTGATGTCGGTTTTTGCGTTCATGTTTATATATATTATTATGAACTAATCTGAGCTTTATTTGTGTTTATTTTTGAATATAACCTGTGATTGCAAGTCCAGGAGCGAAACGTGGCAAATTTATCGCACTGAGAAATTTATTTCTCACCCCCTGTTGGATTATCTTTTCAGGTCCGGGATCAGCAGATCCGAGAGAGACACGAGGTCGGTAGGCCTGGTCATTCCGCTGCTAGATTGTCTGGTATGGGGACATTAGAGATTATGTATATAGATATGTTTTGTTGATGTACATATATAGTCTCTATGTCATTTTTGGTGATGCGTATCCATCGAGATACGGGTTTGTATGACATTACCTGACCAGCTGGGAATTATGTTATTCGTTTGTTTGATTGTTTGTTTATGTTTTTTTTTGGTTCTTATTATATCGTAATTGCCTTGTAGGCATACGGGAAACCGTATGTCTACGGCAGGAGAGCACCTGTCGCGCCTCGTTGGGCTGCGGGGTGTGACAACCGGCGCACCGTTTTGATTGAAAAATTGTAAAACTTGCTCGTGCCGAATAGGCTATTCAGCACGTAAAAAAAAATTCAGTTTCGTGCCGAATAGCCTATTCGATACTTATGATTTTTGTAAAAAACAAACCAATCAAGTTGGTTCCGTAATTTTTTTTTTATTTATGATTTATGAAAAAAGTTTCCACACTGTCAGCTTATAGCTACTTTTTTGAAGGGTTTGGTGTGTTTAGCGGCTTTAGCCCATCCCATAATATCCGGAAGGATAGATAATAATTTTATTTTTTTGAGCATCTTTATATAAGACAATTATATCACAATTTCATTTCTATACATTTAATACGATTTTTTATTTTCATCTACTAATAAAGTAAATTAACAAAATATTCTTTTGTTGAATACAAAATGTTTCCTTCATTTTCAGAATTTAAATTTTAAGCACATAATACATATTAAGACATGATATACACGCGAGAATTTTAATTTTCGTTCATATTAATTACATATGATTGTTATTAGGATCACGTGAAATAATTCAAACTGGAATTGACATGCTTTGAATCGGAGACGCATGTTGGGTCCACAGCAGTCACGTTGCCCCTGTTTTCAAGTGCAAAAGAAGCCATTGACCTGTCCTGACAAAATCTCAATTGACCAATAACATATCGGCTGTCAGAATCGAAAATTCCATTGATGTTTTGGCATGCAGCTTATTCAACATGTCAACTTCATTTTTGCTTCTTTCTTTTAAAGAGGTTTCTCTACATGTCCCTAGCGTTGTCTCTTGCTAGCTCAGGATTCTTTCAACTTTTTAATGTATAATATTGATAAACAGTTCTTGTTCCTTGAAGAATAACATATTTCTTGTTTGCTCCTTGATTTGCACAAGTTCTCCTTGACTCCTTTAGATTGCAAGTAATGCAGTTTTCATTGCTTTTGTACCTCAATCAAATCATGTTTTATTCGTCACCGCTGTCTAGTGCAGACGGTTAAGGCATTAGTTCTCCCGCAGGAGAACAGGGGCTCGATTCTGCAGAGGGGCATGATTGGGGTAGGGGTGTTGTGTGTGTGCGTACCTACTGGCTGTTCTAAAAAAAAATCATTTTATCCTGAAAATATTGACGGGAATTGAATATTGTTATGTCACCGTAGATTGTCTACGGTAATATATATGCATATTATGGATCGACCCGTGCTATGAATTCATATCTCTATTTTCAAAGTTCAAACAGTCGATGAGAACCGTAAACATGATATTCATACGAAAATGTACTTGGAGAGCAAATTTCACATTTTTTATTATTTTTTTAAATAGATAGAAAATCGCTTCTTTTGAATGATCTAGAATTTTCAAATCAAGTGATTGTTTACCTATCTAAAAAATAGTGAAAAAATTCTAAAAAAAGTAAAATTTGATTTGCAACTGCATTTTCATATATGAAGACTATGTTGAATTGTTCAGATCAACAATTTAAACATGAGAAAGAGAGATATAATCTTTTTTTTGGTCAAATTCAGTTTCCAAACGACATTGTTTCGAGTGATGTATGGACTATTTCTATTTTGCAATTTATCAATATATATTAGTTTCTAACGGGTCAGAGCTGAGCGATTACTGGGTAACAGTTTATTATGACTTGTCTATATTTATATAATGTGCATGATTGTGATGCGCTAGCCGACGGGTTTGAAAAAATATAATGGATATTAAATAGTTGAGTGACTTGACCTTCAAACTTTAGGATCTGACTTTACTGTTTTTTTTAGAGAAAAGCAGGAGCCTACTTTTCCGATCCCAACTATTCAAAATTTTCTATTCACGTATCTCGATAAAGAAACTTTTTCATGCACAAATCTCAACGATTTTGAATGGTTGGGATAGAAAAAGCAGGACTCTGCTTTTTTCTAAGAAAAGCAGCAGAGTCCATTCCCAAACTTTACTCAAAAAAATGTAATGTGACATGGAAATACTATGTTGAAGCAAAAAATAAAAAAATTTGGAAGAAGCTATTTTAAGAGAAGATTGCCGTGAATCATGCTTCTTTGAGTAAAATTTGGAGGTCAAGTCACTCAACTATTTAATATCCATAAATGATTGTTCCTTCTGGATTTTGAACCTGCATCGTCCCACACGGAGAATATTGCCTTTGCCACTAGACCAAAGGCTAGAAACCTAAACCCTAGAGGCTCTCTATTTACTGTTTAACATTTATTTGATTGCAATTATCACCACTCGACCAAAGAACAGAAACATGAACCCTAGAGGGATCTCTATCTACTGTTTAACCTTTACCTTGATTGCAATTATCACCACCACCTCAAACTTTCAAAAAACCTGATGACCTAGACTAGTGAAAATTGTGTAAAATCTAATACACTATCCCTATGAATCGACACCTCAATCATACTACACGGTAGGATCATGCGCTTGTGATTTGAACGTAAGTAGAAATTAGGGTTTATAAATATTTAAAAGTAGTAGTACCATTTTGGTTCATTAGTCACTTATCAAAAGTTTATAAGATTAAGCCATCAAATTTTTAATTTTATAGAATAACTTACTAAAATTTATGTTACTATATATAGTGCAATAGCTTATACTGATTTGTATTATGGATTAATATCTCTATTTTTAAAGTCCAAACAATCGATTTAAACCGTTTAACATAATTTCTATATAAAAATGTACTTGTAGATCAAACTTTACATTTTTTGAAACTTTTTTACTATTATTTTAAAAGGTAGAAAATTACTTAAATTTTAAAAATTTAGAATATTTAAAAGTAGTGATTTTCTATCTAACAAAAGAAATAGTAATTTTCAAAAAAATGTAAAATTTAGTTTGCAAGTATATTTTCATATGAAAAATACATTAAGCGATTCAAATTATCTATTTAAACTTTAAAATAAAAAAAATAATCAGTAGTACGAACTAATATTTAATCTCTTTGCCTCTCCTTTTATTTTATTTACAATTTATCAAAACATTTGTTTCTATTTGCATAGTGGTACCGGTAGTTTAAATTATTTGAGATGAAGTGGACAAAGCCCTCTCTTAATTAAATTTTGGCATTACTGAAAAAGGTTTTACTAAATAGAAATATTATCCTTATATAATAGTTAAAGTTGGCACTTGACTTATGACTGGTATTTTCTTCCTTTTTCCCCCTTAAATGAACACAAAATTAAACGAAAACCAAGCTCGAGAGATGTAAATGTGTAAATCATTTTTCTTACATTATGGGTTAATTTGTCTTATGTTAATATGAAAGAAATAGAGTACTTGACTACATGAGCGAAATTAGAAACTTAAGATTGAGGGACTGAATAAGAAGTGTGATGTATTTTCATCTTATGAAATAGAGCTAATAGTGTTATTTTTTGTAAAAATTATGATTTATAAAGAACAAAATGAAAATTTTCAATTTACTCATGTCTTGGTCTTGAGGGGTCTGATCTTTCTGAATATCTTTTGCTAGCTCCTGATGTTATTGACAGAGTTATTTTGTCTAGTTTTCAAACTGTGTTTTGTAATATTGTTTTGAGTGAGCCTATGGTGCTATATGCATAGCACGGATGGGGTCCGTGCTACGGCTCAAAATTTGACTTTTCAAAATCCTAACGGTCGATCCAACCGTTCAATGTGATAACCATATGAATATGTACTTGCAAACTAAATTTTATATTTTTTCGAATTTTTTTACTATTTTTTTCGTTTGGGTGACACAAGAATAGCGCTAACCCAGAAATAGCTGCTATTCCTGGCGAGCTATTCTTAACACAACACGTTTGGGCAAAAAAAAAAACACTATTCTCAACAAAGGAATAGCTCGGATTAGCTGTTATTCCGCTATTCCTATGAAATGTTGGGTTAGCAGCTATTCCGAACCCAGGAATAGCTGCTATTCCGAGCTATTCCTTGATTCATCCAAACACACCCTTAGATAGGTAGAATTTTGATGGTCCAGAATTTTCAGAAAACACTGATTTTTCTACCTATCTAAAAAAATAGTAAAAAAATTCGAAAAAATATAAAATTTAGTTTGCAAGTACATATTCATATGGTTATCACATTGAACGGTTGGATCAACCGTTAGAATTTGGAAAGTCAAATTTTAAGCCGTAGCACGGACCCCATCCGTGCTATGCATAGCACCATAGCCTCACTCTATTGTTTTAGCTACAATGTTTTGCTGCTATGCTTTATTTTTGTTATCTTAGATATTCTCTTGGTGCTTCACACCTTGTGGAATTTAAATCATTAGTATTTGGTTCTCATGTTTCTAATAAAACAGGTGGGCACTCTCCACTTTTGTCCAAAAAAAAAAAAATCAATTCGTAAGGAGGCTTTGCTTGTACAGCCCTCCACTCCTACTTAATTACCTGGGCAATTTCTACTTTAAGAGCATCTACAATGGTAATTTTTTTTTAAATTGCTAATCTGATGTGTTAATTGCTAATATAATTGATGGGATGTACCACAGTTTTTAAATTAACAAGTTTGCTTTTAAAAACAACTCTTTAGAGCATCTACAACGGTGATTTCTTTTAAATTGCTAATTTTTAATTACTAATATAATTGCTGGGATGTACCACAGTTTTTAAATTAGCAAGTTTGCTTTAAAAGCAACTCTAATTAAATTTTTGAGATGGAGTGATTTATAAATTATGAATCCCTTTAATTGCTAAATTCAGTGACGTGGTCCAAATTAATTGCTAAACGTTTGCTGAAATGGAGATGCTCTAATATATCATTTACTTTGAGACTATCTCGTCATTTTCAAATACCAAAATGCATGAGGAGATTATTTCAAATATGACAACTGGAATGATGGATTGTCATTGTAAAAAGACAAAAAGTGTTCCTCAAGTTGGATGGCTTAGAAAGGGGAATAAATTGACGCTTATGTCTCATATCCTTTGGAACTTCTCTCTTCTTTTGAATCAATTGGCATTGTCAATATGTCTAAATTAATTTAAATGTTCTCTTTTCTCTATAATCATCTTATTTCGTTGTCATTGTCAAAACAAATCTTGGCATCAAATTATTATATATGTGCGTGTGGTTCTTTTTTTACTTCCACAAAATAAATTATTGCTGATCGTATCGTTGACTTTCAATTGAAAGTTGTCTTTACACTATTTTATGATATTTTTGAATTTTATGTATGTTTTTATAATATTTTTTTTCTAAAAAAATGTATATTTTAATTAAAAATTGACATTAATTTGATCTAGTGACAAAAACTGTATTAATAATTTTAACCTACAAAAAAGTTGAGCTAAATGCCATCCAAGAAACATGCAATAAATTAGTGAGCTAAATACCGCATTAACCAATAAATTAGTGACAAATTTAACTTCATACCATATAAACCACACATTGAACACCACAAGAAAGAGGAAAAATAAAACAAATGTCATTGTGGATAATTTGAGCCAAAAGAAAGAACAAGAGAGCAACAACGTCAATTTCAAGAGGTTTAAAATTAAGAAACTTTGCTATTTAATTAACCAAGAAAGTACAAGATTTAATGTACAATCGCTAGATCAAAGCTCAAGTCTAAGCTCTCTCACTCTCTATAATATAGTGTAGGAAATTGCTAATATGTTATGCATAGCATAGAGGTCCTCCGTGTTACGGCTCAATATTTGAGTTTTCAAAATCCTAATGATCGATCCGAACCGTTCAACATGATCTCCATATAAATATGTACTTGCAATCAAATTTTACATTTTTTAGAATTTTTTTACTATTTTTTTAGATAGGTAGAAAATCACTTGATCTGAAAATTCTGTACCATTCAGATCAAGTGTTTTTCTACCTATCTAAAAAAATAGTAAAAAAATTCTAAAAAATGTAAAATTTGGTTTGCAAGTACATATTCATATGGAGATCATGTTGAACGGTTCAGATCGACCATTAGAATTTTGAAAACTCAAATATTGAGCCGTAGCACAGAGGCCCTCTATGCTATGCATAGCACCGTAGCCAATTCCGTATAGTGTATGTCTCAATCTCTCACATGATATAAGCTCTTTGTCTCAAACCATAAACCCTAGATATAAAGAATGAACAACCACCAACTTTTACTAAAAAATAAGGTTGCAGGTTCAAAATCCGAATAGAATAATTATTATAAATATTAAATAGGTGTGTGGCTTAACCTCCAACCATTACTAAAAAAAATCACTTCAGTTCGTAAGCATATCGACATATTGGGTTGTCAATAATTATTAATACATTTATTTAAAATTTAACCTGGAATACAAAATAGTCATTAATATCTCTCTAAAAACAACTTAACATGAGTTATTGAAGTTAATGAAAACATGAGGACTTTCACCTTTATTTTTCAAAATAAAGAAGGAAAAAAGTTATCATATGGACTTACTCGCTCATCCTAGTTTTAAGGAATAAGGGGATATTAAGCTATTTCTCTTGCTAAAAAAAAATTAAGCTATTTCGGATGCAGATTATGACCACCGCTTGAACTCGAGTCAAGGGATTAAAAGTAGAAAAGGGTCAAAACGATTGATGTACACTAATAAAAAGCAATCATATGTTGTTGTTTTTTCATAAAATTATGTTTCCAAAAATAAATAAAAACACAAGGACTTTCACCTTATTTTTCACAAAAATGAGAAAGAAAAAAAAATGTTACTATCTTGATTTACTCGGTCAACTTCGGAGTTTTACACCTTGTTTGGATGGAGAGTAGAGGAAGGGAGGGAATGGAGAGAAAAGAAAATTTTTCATCGAATTGTATTTAGTTGATAAAATTATGTCAGAGGTGAAGAGTACAGGAGGTGAAAGGTTTAACATTGCATCATTGTAATCAATAGAATCGGTTTCCCTCCCGATTTGAGGTGTAACGGATGGAAAAAAAATATTACAAATATTTTCAAAGAAAATGATACAAATGTTCAACCCTATATCTTAACTATATAATTTGATCTCATACAAGTTTTTTTATCACAAATCTACATTAGCTATCAAATTTTCATTAACCTTCTAAATTTTAATTAATCAAATAAGAAATAAGACGAGAAAAAAAATTCAATTTATTTTCTCTCATTAATCATTCAAATACAAAAATATTAAAATATATTAATCTTTCTTTCTGTTTCTTTTCATTTTCTTCTATTTTTCACCTCCCCTCCCTTCCTCTACTCTCCATCCAAACGAGGTGTTGAGGGGATAAATTAAGTTATTTGGGATGGTGATTATGACCCCCGCTTAGACTCGAGTCACAGAATTTAAGGTGGACAAGGGTCAAATGGTTGGTAAATTATTGAATTTTTTTAATTCAACCAGTTTCGGAAATATTTCAAACCCTAGTAATGAGTTCTGCTCCAGACATCAGAATGCACCCGACATTTTTATTAATATCCAAAGTTTAATATGAATTAATTAATATATCCAGATTCGCTGGAAGTTATAAAAATATCTGTACTGGCCATTTTCTGGCCGGTACCAATTTAATTCATTACCGGCCGGAAAATAGACGGTACCCAATTTTTTTTTTTTTTTTTTATATAGGATGGGCATAGCATAGTTGGCTAGAAGAAAAAGTCGTAGGAAATTCGGATTGAAGTTTGCACTCGGTTTGGCTAAGATCAGACAAATGCATTTATCGGTGCATCATTGGTTGACATCGGTTGCATGTATCGGTGCATCATCGATGTTTTGACAGTGTCGTATGACACTAAAGTTTAGTGTTCGCACGTGGCTAGTGAATTTAATTTGACAATAACCAGCATCCTAAAATTGAGTACCGATGCTTTATGCACGGCCTAACGACGGCAGAAGTGCATCGATGTTTCATTGTAAAAACATCAGCGACGCACCGATATTTTTTTAGCACTACCCTGCTTAATTGCCAATGCTAAGTCTAATAAAACATCGATGTTTCATTACAAAAACATCAGCGACGCACCAATATTTTTTTAGCACTACCCGGCTAATAAAACATCGATGTTTCATTGCAAAAACATCGATGATGCACCGATACATTCAACCGATGTAACACACGCATCCAACCAAATACATTTGTTTGATCTTAGCCAAACCGAGTGCAAAATTCAATGCGAGTTTCCTACGACTTTTTCTTCTAGCCAACTATGCTATTGCCCATCCTAAAAAAAAATTAAGTACCGGCCAGTTTTCTGGCCGGTACTGTATAAAAAAAAATTTGAGTACCAGTCATTTTTTGGCCGGTAATGAATTAAATTGAGTATCGGCCAGAAAATGACCAGTACGGTTATTTTTATAACTTCCCAGCGAATCTGGGTATATTAATTAATTTCTATTAAACTTTGAATATCAATAAAAATGTCGGTAATGCACCCACTTACACAAAAAGCACAAAATATTAAAATACAGCATATGCTAGTCGTTCAAAAAGATGTCCCATTTCTGTTTCATTTTGTAAATTAATAATTTCTGTACTGAAAAAGCGAACCACCGGGATATGGCTGCCAAAAAAATTCGTAGTTCATGATTCGATTGATTTTGATTCGAAAAAGAATTCGCAATTAACTCGTTCGATTAAAGTTCGTTCTGAAACAAATCAAACCAGTTCGGTTCGAATCTTATTTGAACCAAACTCAAACTGGATATAGTTTATTTGAAATTGGTTCGCGAACTATTTAAGTACGAATCTCAAATTAACATGTACCATTCAAATTGCACCTATTTCTCCGTTCAAATCCATCTCAGCCGTTAGTTTTCCAATCATCGCTTCCAACTTCTCCAATTCACCATCAATGGAACCTTCTCCAATCCTCTTCGACGCAGCCTCCAAAACTTTGTTGAACTCCTTACCCCATGCAAAGATCTCAGTATTAACCTTCAATCCTCTCAACTATTCCTCTCCCTTACCACTCAGTGTCACCCAAATTGCACCTATTACAAGCGCAGACAGCGCTTCCACAGCACAGATTGCGTTCTGTTGTGTTATAATTGGAAGCAATTCAAATATTCAATGGTTAATTTGAACTATTAACGAATCAAATCGAACTAGTTCGAACTGCATCGAATCAAACTCGAAATCTTCTTTTCAGTTCGAAACTCTGCTTCAGTTTCGAACCAATTTGATTCGAAATTACACGAACTCAAACTCAAACTAGAGTAAGTTTAATTTAATTTGATTCGTTTGCAGCCCCTACACTGGAACTTGTAATATACTACAAAATCACGAAAATTTTCCTCAAAATTGTGCTCGCGGTTATCTTAATTTTATTTTGGTTTTAAATAATGTAGATACCATTAGCTTCCTTAAAAACTAATAATTCTTATCAACAACGTTCACAGTCAACGGACAAAATATTTTAATTAAACAAAACACAAATATAATCGGAAATGCAACTGTCACGCCCCGGCGGCCGGCCGGACACGCGACGCGACAGAACGACATCCTCGCATCCATCCGCCGTCCTGTCAACCTACGTCGCAACAGAAAGAAACAGAAATAATACAGAGTCAGCTACAAAGCCGATTAACCAGTTATTTAACGACGCAGCTTCTCTATAATTGGCTTAATAACAGTAAGCAACCATTTCAATAGGATTGGATTAATCCACACAATTAAATATCAAATTATGCATGCATATTTAACCGACAATATCAATTGGGTCTAGGTTTTCAATAGCAACAGTTCTATTCCAGTTGGAATCTCTGAAACAGGCAATTCCCGGTATTTCAGTCCATTAAAAACAATTTCAATCTCCAGACTCCCATATTCCAGTTAAATATACTATCATAATCTGATTACCCAATTAACCATACAAATCGAAAACACAGATTATAGAGAAGTCTGGTTACCTGATAGAGATTAATCCAGAAAATCCAAATCAAACTGCAACGATCATTCATAATCATTCGCGACATAGGATCAGAATTCCAATCAGACATACAATCAAATTTCAATCAATATCGGAATATTTATCCAACTACTTCTTTTCTTTTTCTCCAATTATTTTCTTCTCTATTCTTTTTCTCTTTCGTTTTACCATTCTTTGTTTCATTTGATTTTCTCTCATGAATAAAAAATGAGAGAGAATAACCCTTTTGGAGTCTACGGGGATCAAAGGAGATCAAAAGAGTTATGGGGTTATGCCGCGTGGGAAGGGTGCCACCTCATTCTTTGATTGATTTTTTTTAATATTTACATTTTTCAATATTGCAAATAAGTTCAAAATAAATTTCAAAAAGAAAATACAAAAATTACCGGATGTTACAAATTCCCCCCTCAAGGCTACGTTTGGATGCACTCTAGAATAGCTAGAATAACTACTGTTTAGAATAGTAAATAAGAACAGCTACTGTTTAAGAACAGTGCTAACTCGAGCTATTCGGAATAGTGAAAAAGTTGTTTGGATTGCATATTAGGAATAGAGTTTGAAGGGAATGAATAGAATAATAATTTATATGTTAGATTAAATCTTTTTATTAATACGTAATATAAAAATCTTTTTATCCAATACGTAATATAATATTAATTTAATTATTAAATAAAATATTAGATTAAATATAATATAACTATTAGATTAAATATAATACAATATAATATTAATTTAAATATTAAATGTAATATAATATTATTTTAAATATTATATTAGTATTAAATAAAATATTATATTAAATATAATACAATATAATATTAATTTAATTATTAAATTTAATATAATATTATTTTAAATATTAGATTGGTATTAAATAAAATATTAGAGTAAATATAATATAATATTAGATTAAATATAATACAATATAATATTTATTTAAATGTTCAATGTAATATAATATTATTTTAAATATTAAATTAGTATTAAATATTAAATTAGTATTAAATATAATATTATATTAAATATAATATAATATTGGAGAAATATAATACAATATAATATTAATTTAATTATTAAATGTAATATAATATTATTTTAAATATTAGATTAGTATTAAATAAAATATTATATTATATTATTATATTAAATATAATATAATATTAGTTTAAATATAATACAATATAATATTAATTTAATTATTAAATGTAATATAATATTATTTGAAATATTAGATTAAATATAATACAATATAATATTAATTTAAATGTTAAATGTAATATAATATTATTTTAAATATTAGATTAGTATTAAATAAACTATTAGATTAAATATAATATAATATAATATTAATTTAAATGTTAAATGTAATATAATATTATTTTAGATATTAGATTAGTATTAAATAAACTATTAGATTAAATATAATATAATATTAGATTAAATATAATACAATATAATATTAATTTAAATGTTAAATGTAATATAATATTATATTAAATGTTAAATGTAATATAATATTATATTAAATGTTAGATTAGTATTAATATTGAAAGCTCCAATCGCTATTCCAACTTTTTGTTAGAATAGCAGAACAAGGCTATTCTTCTTGTTCCGAATAGCAAGTAATACGTTTGGTTGCTCAAGCTATTCGAATAGCAATGCTATTCTAAGAATAGCACTATTCTTAGTGCATCCAAACATACCCCAAAAGAATTTTGTCCTCAAAATTCAAATGAATGATATTCAAATAGAACGAGATATAACAAGCGATAATCAAATCGAATTTATCAGATACAAATCAATCGGAGAAGATAATCAATTTGAACCGAACCAACTTACTTTTTATACATTCGTTTATTTTTAAATTCAATACATATATAAATTTATATTAGACAGATAAGTATATCAAATGATAATCAAAACGATACTGCAAATGACAGATATAACGAAATCGATAATAAATCAGGATTGAATTCAATTCAATTCAAATTGAACACTCATAACAATTGAAACTTGGACCCAAACACAGTCCGAGGAACGAATGCTCTGATACCATTCTGTCACGCCCTGGCGGCCGGGCCGGGTACGCGACGCGACAAGAGAGGCATTCATGCATCCATCCTTCGTCCTGTCAACCTACGTCACAACAAAAACACAAAGAAACAATACGGAGTAAGCTACAAAGCTCAGTAACTGGTTATTTAACGACACGCTTATCTATAATTGGCTTATTTAAACAACCATTCAAACAGACCGGATTAATCCACACAAATACAAATCAAATTATAAATACATATTTAACGAAGATAGCACATGAATCTAGATTATCAGTAAAACAAGTCACACAATATTCACACATTTGGAATGTCTGCCACAGACAATTCTCACATTCTCAGTACACACAATCTCATCAGTTCACAATCAAATTCGAATCTCAGACCCGCTATCCCGTTAAAATATAACTAATAATCCAATACCCAATTAAAATATCCAATTCAACCATACAAATCGAAAACACAGATTATAGAGAAGTCCGGTTACCTGTTAGCGATTGTAACATTATGCAAAATACAAATAAGAAATTAATATTGGACATAATGTACGAAACACTTGAATGTAATTTTCGATAAAATAGGTAACATTTAACTGGCAAATAATACTTTATGAACATGTGAACGAGATAATTAAGTTACTTGATGTGAATTACAATAAAATTGATAACTTGTAAAACTTTGTTTGACTGATGTTAATTTGAAATTTCTAAAATATTTAGAATTAAATATTCTGAATAGGAATTGAAATTAATATGAGATACATTATATAAGATTAATAATAGAAAAAAATAGATAGTTAATACAATGATAATGTTTATATTTTTCTTAATTAGTATTGGGACTAATATTAAAAATTGGAAATTTAAGGGTATATTTTTTTGGAAAATTATAGCTAGTGTGGTTGATTTGTAAAATCTGAAAACCTAAAGGTTGGAATTGGAAAATTTACATGTGGGACCCACATATTTCTTCTACATCCTAATCTTTCTGGCTCTGTACGTGGCAATCTCTCATCCCTCCCCCAACGCTTCTAAGCAGCTAGTTAGTGTGCTGCTTGTTTTTCCTTGTTGCATCTATTCTCTCTCTTTCTTGCACCATACGTAATTTATATGTATTATTCCCTCTATGGTGAATATGGCAACTTCAAAAGAGGCAGTGGAAGAAGTAGATAATGAAAGAGAAAGTGGAATAAGCTATGTGATGATGGTGTATCTTTCTCTTCTTATAAAGAGAAATTTTAACGGTGGTAAAAATTCAAGATGTCAAAACATACATAGGCCGCGTGGTCTTAGTGCCACGTTGGCATCTTATCTTATTTTTTATTTTGTCATTTTACATAATAAACCTTCAAATCTATAAATATTCTATTTAAATCCAAAATTAAGTTAAAAAAATAATATAAAAATTTACCGGGTGTTACAGCAACAAACACTTTTTGAAAACTTAATTTCGTAAAACATTATTTCTTAGGTTTCTTTTATTTTAGCAAGGACATGCACTCATTTCAATAGCATATTTTTTTCAATTTATTTTATTTTATTAGACGTATAACATGAATAATATGACATTTGCCATTTAATAAATCTAAGTTTATATTAATATCTTTTTGTAGAGGAGGGTTCAAATACATCATGATTTTGTGCTCTAATATGCTCTATATTATTTATCTCCGTTTTCAAAGTCCGAACAGTCGGTCCGAACCGCTCATTATTATCTTCATAATAAAATATGCTTGGAGACCAAATTTTGTATTTTTTAGAAACTTTACTATTTTTTTAGATAGGTACAAAATCACTGTTTTAAGGAGATTCTGGACTATCCGAAAAAGTGATATTGTACCTATGTAAAAAAATAGTAAAAAAATTCTAAGAAATATAAAATTTGGTCTCCAAGAATATTTTATTATGAAGATCATGTTGAACGGTTCGGATCGATTGTTCGGATTTTGAAAATGGAGGTAAATGATGTAGAGCATATTGGAGCACAAAATCAGTGCATTTGAACCCTCCTCCTTTTTGTATTTTCTTATTTTGATTAAAAAAATTCTAGAGAATTATATTTAATTCAAGTTGTTATTTTTTTTTAAATACACAGAAATGTAATATCTTCATATCCAGTGTAACAAAATGTGGTTCATGCAGCCGCATATGCGTATGTGGTTGGTAACCGCATAAAAAATCAATATGCGGTCTAATATACGGTTCCACATATGCGGCTGCATATTAGACCGCATATTCGGCCGCATATTTTTACCGCATATTCGGCCGCATATTACCGCATATTACCACATACTTGTTTGTATGATACCGCATATTACTGCATATTATCGCATATTACCGCATACGCATATTACCACGTACTGCATATTACCGCGCGCATATTACTGCATACTTGTTTATATATATATATTAATTCTCATTTTAAAATCCGCATATGCGGCCGCATACCTTATATGCGGTATGCGTTGACCTTCCACATACCGCATAGAAACCGCATTTTAAAACATTGTTCATATCCAAGTGTATTGCTTTTACGCTGTGCCGTTGTCAATCTATGTATACTAAAATCTGCATTCTAATTAAGACATTGCTAAATATCAAATCTCCTCATTTTACCATATCTTCTTCTAATAAGATATTTCAGACTTGAATTTGGCAAGTTTGAGGCAGAACTAGTTGTAAATTCAAAAAGGATGCATTTTTCTAGATGGACACAAAAAATAGCAAGACTAATTATAAATACATCTAAATATCTCTTAGGTTCTCAGTTACCCTCTCTAAATAATATCATATATATTCCTTTTAGGAGTGAGGTTATGGTACTTTAATTTGCAATGCGCTGATCAAATCATACTATGGTTTATATTTTTGTTTTTAAAATTCAAACAGTTGATCTGAACCGCTCAACATGATTTTTTCGACCTTTTTCGACCAAATTCAAAAGGTGTAGTTGGAGACCAAAATTAATATTTTTAGAATCATTTTTAAGGGCTTATGCAAAATTAATTGGTTTTTAGAGCTTTGAAGCGATTCAATGTGATGACCAGATACAAGGCTAATTTAATGTATTGAGCAACAATATCATAATAATTTTATCTCAATCAGAGCAAAAATAGTATTGAATGCTAGTTAACCATTGAATACTATTAGTAGGGGCTTTTGAATAAAAAAGGAGCCATTTTGAATTTTACTTAAAAAGAATAAATCATGTTTGAATCAATGAAAATTTATGATGAAAAAATTGTATGGATAGAGATATTGATAACTATTTAGTTTAAAAATGTGGGAAGATGCTTGAGACCTTGGTGCAAATATAAGAGGTCCTTATATTTTCCCACCTTACAAAAAATTAATTGATTTAGAAACTTTATTGTTAGTATTGTAAAATTACTTACTTTTTTCAACCTTAAGGGCCTGTTCAGCTGCCAGGCGGGAACGGAAATGGGCTTGAGTTCGGATTCAATTTGAATAGCCGAAACACTGTGCGCGTGGGAAAAAAAAATTCACTCAGAATGAATTTTATTTTTCCTACGAGAATAGTGACAGCCGAACAGACCCTAAAAGAAAGTAAGTGGCTATATTGGTGCGCTTTTTGAATGGTTTTGTACAGATATGACAGATTGTTTGAGTTTTTGTCAAGCAATGGAAAACATATAATTCATTTCATAAAAATGTAACGAACTTTTTTCTAATTATAGGGTGGGCCAATAATATAATGTGCCTCCACAAATATATTAAATATAAAAAGATAATCTATGAACTGACCATTTAACGCAGGCTGTGTGATATGAATAATTATTTTTTCAATAATAGTACGAATACTTCTATTTTTGTAACCATATAAACCTTATATTATTTACTTTTTTCTCCGTTTTTCAATAATAGTAGGGTTAAAATGCATTATTGGTTTTGTGCTTCAATCATGCTCCACGTCTTTTTCTCCGTTTTCAAAGTTCGAACAATCGATCCGAACCGCTCAATATAATCTTCATATTAAAATGTGCTTGGAGACAAAATTTTATATTTTTTGAAATTTTTTTACTATTTTTTTAGATAGGTACAAAATCACTGTTTTGGATGGTCATCTAAGAGAGAAGAATCACTGTGCTTGGGGAACGGTTCGGATGGTTGGGGATCATGATTTTGGTCCCCAAGCACATTTAGTAATTTCAAAAACCTAATAAAAACAGCATGATCTTCAAGCACATTTAGTAATTGAAAAACAGCAATAAACCTAATAAACCTAATAAACCTAAAAAAGTTTCAAAAAATATAAAATTTGGTCTCCAAGCACATTTTAATACAAAGATCATGGTGAACGGTTCGGATCGACTGTTCGGACTTTAAAATGAAAATAAGAATATGGAGCATGATTGGAGCACAAAACCAATGGTGCATTTTAACCCTACTCATATATATATATATATAAACGGGTGGTAGCCGGTTGTAATCATCCCCATAATTTCTTTCCTTTTATATAAAAAAAGAATACACTAAATTCCAAGAATAATTGTTCCAATTTAATTTTTGTTCTCTGCTCCTTAATTAGCCAATATCAACTCATTCCGACTCTCTTCAAAAGGAGTCCACACTCAATTGTCTCCTCTTCAGTGTCTCTCTTCCTCCATCCTTCTCATAACACCAAACCCCCCCCCCCCCCCCCCCCCTCTCTCTTTCTCTAGCTAGTGCAAGCGTAGCTCTTGAAAATGTCGGTTGATGCCTTTGAGATTGGCGAAAGCGGAGGTGCTGCTCTCAAGGATGTTGACGACGATGGCCGTCCTAGGCGAACAGGTTCTCTTTACCTCTCTATCCTTCTAATTTGGCCAACTTTCTTGACGTGAAAAACAAAAAAGTTTGTTTGCATTAAACAAATTATCAAGAGTTTTCAGAGATTTCAGTATCTGGATTGAATTTGAATTCCTTCTACTTTTTTTTTTTTTTTTTCTCCTTGTTTGCTTTAAATTTTTTTCCGAGGAAAAAATTTCCACTTGAAATTCACCGCTCTGTATAATTATTATATTAGTAACAGGTTAAAGGTCCCAACACCTTGGAAAAGCACCAAAAGAAGGAGAAGAGCATTTAATACGACAATCTCTTCCCCTTTCTTCTTTTCCTGTCTCTTCGTTTGCGCTGAGCTCTGTATTTTCTTCTTTTCCAGGGACATTGATAACTGCAAGCGCTCACATCATAACTGCTGTCATTGGGTCAGGGGTTCTCTCTCTTGCTTGGGCCATAGCCCAGTTGGGCTGGGTTATTGGGCCCACTGTCTTGATCGCTTTCTCTCTCATCACTTGGTTCTGTTCCAGTCTCCTTACTGATTGTTACCGTGCACCTGACCCGGTACATGGCAAGAGGAACTATACTTATGGCCATGCGGTGCGCGCCTACCTAGGTATGGAAATTTAAAAAAAAAAAAAAAAAAACCATTTTTCTATGTCAATTTTTACGCTTCTCCTTTTTTTTCTACATGCAAAAATGTTGGGTGTTTGATTGTTTGTTGTAGTTATTTTAATAGAGGAAAATTCTAGAAGAGTGGGCTAAAACTTAAAATACACATATTGTAGTTGGTGAGAATTGAACCTAAGTTCTCCACCAACACAAAATAAGCTCTAACCACTAGACTACAAGTAGACATGTGATATTTATGAGGGGGCTAGCTCTATATAAATTGTTTAAAAAATAAAATTCAATTAAATCATAGTACACATAACTAAAATTTTAAAATCATAGGGATGGCTTAGCCACCCTTTAAATGGCTTTAGATCCGCCCCTGTAACTTTGCACATCTTTATCTCGAATAATAATAATAGTAGTAGTAATAATAATAGTAAAATAAAAAAAAAACTAACACCTGAAAATTGAATTATTGAATTAATATTTTTATTCTTATTTTGGTTCTTAGGTGATGTGAAGTACAGATTTTGCTCCCTGGCGCAGTATGTTAATCTGGTCGGAGTAACAATTGGATATACTATTACAACTGCAATTAGCATGGGGTAAGCAACTATTTTTTTTTTTATAAAGATTGGAGATCAAGCCATTTAATTATTTTATATATACAAGAATTTTTTTTATAATTCTGTATTTTTTTAAATAGTTGCATTAATTCGGTTTTGAATTTGACAATGTTTTACATATAAGAAAAAAAAAAGTGTGCATTAATCTACCAACAATAACTAAAATAAGTTTGTACTGTTACTAAGAATGAAACAACAAGTGAAAGAATTAAGTATAAAGCTACGCATGTGCTAAAGTATATAGCAAATGATTAATTAATCTCTCAATTTGGTTAACTTATTTTTTGTTTTAAATATTGAAGAGATATAGTTTTTTAATCTCATCTTGTACAGAATTTAGAATCTGGTCAGAAATCAAAAGTAAACTTTCACAAAAGTGAACCATCAACCCTACATTTTGGAAGGGTCTTATAAAACGTGGATGTGATACTTTTGGAAAAAGAAATTTGCAGAGAAATTAGCCTCTCTTTTTTCTTTTTGTTTGCAACTTTTTGGAGCATCTAGAATTTTTAAAATGTTCACTTTGGGTGAACCAGCTGCAACTCAACCTAAATCCTTACAATTTAAAAACCATATCCTACAGTTAGATTCCTATATTGCATTACCTATATATTCCAGTTAGCCAGAATTTGATTCTTGCTAATAATCTTGAATAAAATAAATTGAAATTGATTCTTCGTATATTACAGGGCTGTGAAGCGGTCGAATTGCTTTCACCGGCTCGGTCACAAAGCTCCGTGCAAAGCACCGGACACTACAAATATGATCATCTTTGCAGCGATTCAAATATGTTTATCTCAATTGCCAAACTTCCATGAACTTTCATTTCTATCTCTTTTGGCAGCTGTCATGTCCATTACTTACTCTACCATCGGTCTTGCTCTCGCAATTGCAAAGATTTCAGGTATAAAATGCTGCAAAAACAACCCAACTAAAATTTTCAGTATCATAATTTTTGTTTACATAAAACTAAATAATTAACTATGTTGTATGTATTAGGAGGGGTCCATGCCAGGACCACACTTACAGGAGTCACAATTGGAGTCGATGTAACTGCGACTGAGAAGATTTGGAGAACATTTCAATCTCTAGGAGACATAGCCTTTGCCTACTCTTATTCAAATGTTCTCATTGAAATTCAGGTATGAAACATATTTGTACCTACAAAACATGACCACTTTTTACAAATTCTAAATGCATTTTTTCATTTAAGGTAGTGTCCATCAGTATGCTTGACTAATTAAATGCAGCGCCAATCAAATTAAGCTTTCTGTAGAAATGCTTCACCAATTATGTACTTATGGTGATACTGGTTAATGGAGGTATTGGATCATCAGTAATAAATTATACTACCTACTTTTGAATAAATTGAAGGCTTACTGAGTTAAATTTAATGATAGTTAGTGGGGGTTCTACAGAGTACAATATGGCACAAGTAGGGGACATTATATACTAATTGAAAAGGCATTAAAGATGTAGGAGCAAAACCAGCATCAAATTTGTATGAGCAGAGCTATTTAACTGAGAACATTTAATGATACTAATTGAAAGGGACATTATTGAACCATAGATATACTAATTGAAAAGGCATTAAAGATGTAGGTCAATGGATGGTTATTTTTAATCTTTAGAAAAAATTACATCAAGTGCCAATACCAAAAATAATTTATCTGAATTATCAAGCATATATAGTATGCATACTCACAATAACAAAAGAAGTGAACAAGTTATGCTCCATTTTATAATTCTTTTTTTCTTTACTCATAATCAATAAAACATAATTAGTCATAATAAAAATCTCTACTTGTCAGGATACACTTAAATCAAGTCCACCCGAAAACAAAGTAATGAAGAAGGCCACATCCATTGGTGTCTCTACAACAACTATTTTCTATATGTTATGTGGTATGCTAGGGTATGCAGCATTTGGTAACGAAGCACCTGGTAACTTCCTTACCGGGTTTGGGTTCTTTGACCCGTTCTGGCTCATCGACATTGGAAATGTTTGCATTGCAATCCATCTGATAGGAGCTTACCAGGTACCACTTTACAAAGAAAAAAATTCAACCAAGTCTAGCATACACAAAATACAATCTACTTTTATGTAATCCAACAATTTCTTCAATTTTCAGGTATTTGCTCAGCCAATCTTCCAATTTTTCGAGAACTACATCAGAAACCGGTACCCTGATAATGGATTCATAAACAGTGAGCGTATAATCAAAATTCCCATAATTGGGAAATTCCCATTCAGCCCCTTCCGTATGATCTGGCGTTCGATGTATGTTGTAGTCACCACACTGGTTGCCATGATCTTCCCATTCTTCAACGACTTCCTGGGATTGATCGGAGCATTATCCTTCTGGCCTTTGACTGTGTATTTCCCTGTAGAGATGTATAAGAAGCAGTCACAGGTTCAGAAGTTTTCCAAGACATGGTTTTGGTTGAATACACTTAGCTTCGGTTGTCTCATAATTTCTATCCTCGCAGCTTGTGGGTCCGTGCAGGGATTAATTCAGGCACTTGCGCATTATAAGCCCTTTAAGGTTTCCTAACCCTATCAGAAGGTTTAAAATTGAGGCCTTGGTGAAAGGTATAATCAAGTTAAACTTAATGAATAAAGTTTGATGCTAGGAAGTGTAATATTCTGTAAGAAATGCGAATTGTAGGATTATAATCAAACTGATGTATGATAATGTAATGCATAGTACCAAAGTTTGTGGCATCTGCATAATTTGTTGAATAACATACTGATACCAATTACCTAAGTTTGCATCTGCTGGTCATAAAGCAATGACTGCCATGGTTTTTCAGGCCATCCAATCAAAATCAGAAGGCCCGTATCATGCAAATCTGTTTAAACCGTTAGATTTTAGTTGTGTTGTTGCATAAACTAATGCATATTTGTGATCATAGCTTGTATAACAGCATAAGCTAATTTCTGATTACATCATTGTGAGAGACCACCTTAGTTTGACCAAGTTTGAGTTCATTGCCTCACAAGCTAGTGCTAAGCCTGCTGCCTCCTAGAACGGATCATACTTCAAGAGTATGTATGGCTGGATAGGAAAAGAGGAATGGATTGGAATAGATGTTAATAGAGGCTTTATTTTAGCCGAACAAGAAAATAATTGTGTGAAATTGTGGAAATAAAAATAAAAAAAATTGAGTTTGAACTTTTGCCGTCAAAACTCGACATTTTGTAAATAGGTCTTTCATCTATTTCTCTTTGAGCCAATTTCTAATCCATGGGGTAGTGAATAGAGGAATTGACATTTTTCAGATAGAATTGGTCTCTCATCTATTTCTCTATGACCCAATTTCTAATTCATAGGGTAGTGAATAGAGGAATTGACATTTTTCAGATAGAATTGGTTCGTTTATCAACAATATTTTACTTTTTCATTCTTCCACCTTCAACCAAATACGACTCAAATAGTGTGAAATTGAAATTATTTCAAATTCCACTTTTCCTCAATTGTTTGATGTGATATGCGAGTCAAAATCCTTTTGTCATTTGCAGCAAACCTACACATCCCACCTTGAATGGTGGACTTCAAAAGCTTTGCTTGATCCTTTCTTCCTCTTTTTGTTTGTGGACACTCCGTTACTACACGAGTACACGTTTTTAGTGTTGTTAGAGCATCTACATCTCAGCAACTCAAATGAATTTTTAAATAACTGTTAACAACTTTTAAGAAATTAAGGTCTAGCTTTAAAGTTTATAACTCTCACATTTCTGAAATTAATTTTAGAGTTTCTAACAAGCTACGTCATCAACAAATTAAAAAGGAGAAATAATTTAAGCCAATCATTTGGTTAGTATGGAGTTTATAAACAGTTTCTTAATAAGAAACTTTACTGCATAGTTTCTAAATAAAAAACTTTCTCACATCCCTAAAACTGATTAGAAACTGCCACATCAGATATGGATGCTCGTACAAGTTGCGACGACAACTCCTGCATTAATACTTTTTCTTAAAAGAAATGTAAACAACATATATGAACCTTTCATCGATCTTATGTCATTATGCTTCCCGGTCTAGTTGGTTTCAGGTGTAAGGTCTAAAAAATGAATGCACCAACTTGATTACAATAGTAAACTGAAACGGCAAAGTATGTGTGCTTATTACGTGGTGTGACTCACGTGTTGTATAACGTGACATTTCACATGACATGTCTTCTATTGACCAAAAATGATATAACAGGTTACGTGAATCGGTCTTGACACATCACAGCATGGAATGGCACATAATCACGTATAGCCATGGGAAATAAACACATTCCAAACTCATATATATATTCAGAAAATTAATTTGATTTTCCAACTCAAAAAAAAATCTATTAGTTTCTTGCGAAGTAAATATGATAATAAAATTTCCAACATTTTTCTTCACTTTGAATCAATTTTCCAATTTTTACCATACTTTTATAATTTTTTATTTTTGTCTCAATCAACAAGTCAAAATCAGACAAAAATATTAAAATACTTTAAACATAAAAATAAATTTTCCAACATTTTTTTATTTTACAATTATTTACCATTTTTATAACTTAAAAAAAAAATATAACTGTCACGGCACGAACCAACACGTCACAATATTATCAAAGCATAACTAAACGTGACATGCTTACTCTTCACTATTTTTAAAATATCATGTGACATCACCTATTTTCTTCACTAACTAAGATCCTTAGACCTCTTGGTCACTTATAAAAAAAATATACATATCGATAACAAATTTGTGATTGGGCTTTAGTTTATTAAGTAGCGATACTAACATGAGGCACTAAAAGGAGTTGCACACAGGCAAGAACGTGATTTTGCTCTTCTTTTTACCACTGTCTGTAGTGCCGAAATTTTTATTTTTACCATCTTTAAAAAAAAAAATTCAAATAATTAGTTTTCAGTCAGAATTTCATATTTATCCTGGTGCGACTCCTATTTTTTGTTAGCAATTGAAATCAATTGATTTTGAACAGTTTTAAATATTTAAGTGGGACCCACAGTTGCTCATCTGTTGCTCTACGGATAGTTGTTTCTAATGAGTAGAACTAAGGTGTTCTTAAGCTCACCAAGCCCCTTTGTGAACTTAACTCAAAAATCTATCGGATTGACTTCAAACGATGCATCCAAACCGATCTTCATGAGTGATGCGTTTACATGTCAAATTTTAAAATTTTTGAACTAATTAAGTATGAAATCAAGCGGTTAAAAAAAATGATTTATAAGTTAATTTTAACGAGTTCATTTTTTATTATTTTTTTACCACTTGACTTTATACTAAATTAGTTCGAAAAATTATAAATTTGATATGTAAATGCATCACTCGTGAAGTAGATCGGTTTCAACGATTTGGATGTGTTGTTTGAAACCAATTCGATAGATTTTTGAGTTAAACTCACAAAGAAGCTTGGTGAGCTTAAGAACACACTAGTTCTACTCGTTTCTAATATATAGAGCATGAGGGCATGGACCCTACCATACCCTCTTAGTTTCATTGCAGTGCCAATGTATCATACACAGAAGGTTACAACAGATTTAATATCAGAAGAAAATGGGAGCCTGTTCCATTTTCAGGCTCAGTGTATTTTTCCACTCTCTAATAGCTGGAAACATTGGAAGCATGTGTTTCATTAGTCATATTACTATATGGTTGGTTCGATTAGCAGTTCTGTGGACTGGTAATTTTATATTTCGTTTACAAGAAATAACAACAAATTTATACGAATGACCGCAGGGTTCCTTTTAACATAGCAATTTCAGGGTTAAAGATTTTAACATAGCAGTTTGACTTCATACAACACACGAACTATATGCAATGATGTTTTAATTTGAACTATATATACTATTGTTTAAATTTTATAATTCATATGATGCATAAAGTCAAAACTGCTCTGTTGAAATCTTTACCCAGTTTCAGAATAATAGTGCATTTAAGTTTGATACTTAAGACTGTGCTAGAAAAGGAGAGGGGATGAGAAATTCGGATCCCCTGGAGTAACACAAATTTTGAGTTTGGAACTGAACCGTTCAATCTACTCCAGCACAAATAACAAAGAGACTCCATGCATTTCATCTCGGCTCGAATTCTGATTGAACGCTCCAAATCCAAACTCAAAATAGTTCTTTAAGATGGAACGGTAATACAGTTGGCTAGATGAAAACATTTGAGAACTGTGGTTATCCAAAGGTTGAAAATTGAAAACGTTCAAGAACTGTAGTTATCCAAAGGTTGAGAATTCGAACCCCTCACACGACTTTGCAGCTTCTGCAAATAGGGGTGAAAACGGAGCAAATACGGAGCGGATAGTGGTAAAACCATATCCATATCTCTTTTAATTTTCCAGATACGAATACGGATCGGATATCAGCCGAATACAGATACAGATCGGATCGGATATTAAAATAATATTAAAAATACCAAAGTTCATAATATTTATCTAATTTTAGTGGTGAATAATAATATTTTTTCATAATATATATTAAAATATATGATATATATCTACTATTCGGATTCGGATACGGATATCCACATCTAATTTTTGTTTCCATATCTACACGGATATTCGAATATTGGATATCCACATCTAATTTTTCGAATACGGATCGAATACAGATGGGATATTAGCCATACCATTATACACCTATCTGCGAAGCTTTCAAGAAAAAAAATTGAGTTCTTTCAGGTTCCAGACCCGGGAATGAGACGAAAGGGACAAGGAAAAGAACTACCCTACAAATCAGGAGATATTAATGGAAGGTAAATGATATTTATTTTTGTGCATTGATTTCCTTCTCTCCTTCCCTGACTCTCCAAAATTTTAATTAGAGAAGCAAACTAAACTTGAACAATACAGTCACCCCTCTCCTCCCTCCCTCTTCCCCTTCACTTTTAGGGCCTGTTCGGCAACAACCGATCCCATTAGATTTTAGAGAAAAAATAACTTCATTCATAATTTTTCCTATTGACAGTTCGGACGCTGGTTTAATACCTATTCCCAATACCTATATGGTTCTTTTACCCTTCTCCTTCCTCATCACTTGTAAGGAAAAAAAAATTATGTCAAAGCTCCGTTATTTTTCCCAAGAGCTGAAGCTATTGTACTCTCTTTCTTTTTTTCTCAAGAAGATATTAATTACAAAAAACATTCATTTGTACTGTTTTGTATTGTTGCATACGACATTCACAAACAAAAAGAGAAATTGTACTAATCAATACTTGTTTAATTAATTAAACTAAAATTAACTTGTACAATCAAGCACTCAATTAAACAAACACAATTTAATAATACAAAGGCTAAAATTAATTAAACAAGCACAATTTAATAATACAAGAAATTATTAAACAAGCATAATTAAACTTTGTATTGTATAGTCAATTCACTCATTTAAATTTTTTTTTAAATCTGATATATACAATTATATTGACTATAATCAGTGATTAGTATTAATACACTTTAATATAGTTTAATTTTAGTATTACATCTTCTATAAAAAGAAAAACAAACCAACATTCTAACAAATTTCTCATGCATTTGCCGAACACCTATATTCTAAAATTTCCCATAGGTTGAATAACTTCGGTTTTAACAAATTGAAATTCCCATTCCCATATTAAAAATTCTCGTTCTCACAAAATTCCCATGCTGCCGAACAGGCCCTTAATTTGTGGAGCAGTATTAACACAAGTCTTTTAACTCTTCATTATCAACTGACTTGGAAAAGCATAAATGAGTGTAGTACTTTACTAAATTAATCATTTGCATGCTAACAAAACCTTACAAAAATATATTTGAGCCAAACCAGTACATGCCCATAGATCTCAACCAAAATTTGAACTCACAATAAAACAAAACTAAAATTCAAAGATACATTCAAACATACCCTGAGCAGTATTAAACACTACAAATCTCAAACAAAGAAGATTCATAATCTAAACTAGAAAACATCAGCTTACAAGTTTTTCTATGAATCGCATGTTGGCTTTATAAATCTCAACTCTTTTCAGCGGTACTGCAATATAAAAAAAAAGACAAAAATGGCATTTAAGTCAACACAAAAATAAAATGAAAATAATAAAAATAACTACAACAAATAATGCTATCTAAACATCAAACTTAGACTCTAAAATTAAATAGCTTTCTTCAATATTGTAATCAGAAGCTGGAGGTTAAGAAAGGGGGTTTATTTACCTTGATGAATCCAATTTCCTTGGCATTGCTACGAAAGCACTGACGGCAACACATCAAACCATACTTACGAATAATAGCATGGGGATTGCCACACACACGGCTGCACAAACGGATACCACATAAAGTTAATAACATGTAATAAAACATTAAACAAAAAATAACTAGAATGTTACTTTTAAGAAAATAATACCATCTCATGTTACTATTGACAATCAATTTAGATTGAACAAATTCCCAGCCATTATTCCATAAAATACTTAAACTCACAAACCGCCAAACCTTAGAATGTAATAGGTACTTCTATCAATCAATAGCTTATGGAATTGTTCAATTGGTTCAGTGCAGTAAAGAGTACCTAGGTAATATTACATATTACCAAGTTAATTAACAAACCAATATATATAAGAACAGAATAGCAGTAAAAGCAAAAGATACGAAAGAAGGGATGAGATATGTACCAAGCGCGGGATCCGGGACCATAGCTCTTTGGATGAGAGTTCCACACATTAGAGTGCCCCATTACGTCGTCTTCAAATCTCGTATTACACCGAAACCCTAGCTCGAGATGCGAAGAGGCGGCGGAGAAGCGAGAAGGAATGCTTGCTTAAGGAACCCTAGGTATATATAGTTTAATTAATCATCGCTAATTTGATTTTCCTCATTTTTTTTTTATAGTGTTCTATTTACATTAAGCGTCACATATTGACCGACTCGATTCTTTTAATGGGCTAATTTTCGCTGGGCTGCGTTTCTGATCCTTTCTATTAATATGCATTTGGGCCTATTTTTGTTGTTTCATTTTTTTGCTTAGATAAATATCGGATCTAATCCAATGAATATATTAGATAGAGAATATGAGTTTAAAAAAATAGTAGACGATCATTCATTTTGATAATTACAATAATAGTATTTTAAATAAATTTAAATAACGTTGAACAAAACCGAAGCATTTGTTTCATGGCCTAGGAACAAACGTTTTGATATTAGCCAACCTCTATATATATATGAGTGAGGCTACGGTACTATGCATAGCATGGATTGGTCCGTGCTATGGCTCAATATTTGAGTTTTCAAAATCCTAACGGTCGATCCGAACCGTTCAACATAATTATAAAATGAATATGTACTTGCAAACCAAATTTTACATTTTTCGATTTTTTTTTACTATTTTTTTAGATAGGTAGAAAATCACTGTTTTTGTATGGTCCAGAATTTTCAGATCAAGTGATTTTCTACCTATCTAAAAAATCGAAAAAATGTAAAATTTAGTTTGCAAGTACATATTCATTTTATAATCATATTGAACGGTTTGAATCGACCGTTATGATTTTGAAAACTCAAATATTGAGCCGTAGCACGGACCAAACCGTGCTATGCATAGTACCGTAGCCTCACTCTATATATATATGAGGAAGAATCAAGTTACAACAAATTTGAGTTACAACAATCATTTTTTATATTTTGAAATTCCAAATTTGAGTTCTTAGCCCACATATTCATTTCTATGTGTAATGGGCTGATCTGTTCTCCGTTCACGTCAATCTCCTTCTCTCGTGATATTTTTTCTCTTCAACTCTTTTATTAAAATATCTTGGAAACATTTATTTTTTTTATTAAAGATCTCCGTACTCTTCAATTTTTTTTTAAAATTTAACATGCGCCTCTCTTCGGAGAAATGAGGTCTCAATCTAATTTTCGACACAAGTTTTTTTACTTTTTTTTCAAATATTTCTGATAATTTACTATAATTATTTTTTATAATTTTCGATTTTTCTTCTTCTATTTCAAATAGTCAATAGAGAAATTTCTTCTTCTTTATTAATATATATTATTACATTCTAATTTGTTCCCTATACCTTTCAAAAAAAATCCTCAATTATTCAAAGTCGGAACAAGTTAGTGGATAAAATCTCCTTTTTTTACGCCCCTAGAGATTATAATTTTTTTTTGTAGTCGATTGTCATGCTTCATTCCTATGTTTACTTGCGCTTGTGCCGTTGTGCGCGTTGTGACAAATGAATTATTCGGGTTCGGTTCGGCGAGGTCAAAAATTCGTGATTCGGGAATAATTGAGGTATAATTCGGGAATGATTCGGAATTATCCGGACCAGAGATCTCAGTCCTACAAGGAAGCAAAAAAAACCACAAAAAAAATGTTATGGGAAAAATTTGCGAATAATTCAGAAAATTCGGAAAAAGTTCGTAAAATTCGCGAATTATTTGAAAATAATTCGGTCAAAGTTCGGTCAACCGAATAATTCGACGTTCGGTTCGTCATCACAAAAAAGACGAATTATTCGCGAATCTTATGACTATGGACTTGTATGTCCCACATGTTTCCCTTCTTCACTCTTCTCTCTCTGCCTCTGAGGATGAAAAGGGCATAAAATTGGTACCTCATTGCATACTTAAGCATGTGGCATTCGTCTTTGCCTCAACTACATACATGCATATATACCACCTCGCTGTGTTCATAGCGTCAGCTTAATATTCATTTTAATTAGAAAGTCTTTAGGAAGTAAATCTCCAATAATAAGTCATTTAATTTGAGGTGCAAACTTTTTCAGCATATTTTGGTTTTGTGCACACACTATTGTAATGTTGTTATTCAATCATTTTCTCATGCATACGACCAATAGAGGTTTTGGACATGTATATCATGCCATCAATTAAAAGGACTTAAATTTTGTATGATCTATATTTAAACTTCTTTGATGAAATATCAAGTGATAATTAATTTACATAAAATGTAATACACAATAATTTTTCTATTTATAAAATTTTGATTTAATTTTAAAAATATTGTGGAGATCATCAAACTAATTATTGTTAATTGACGGCAATTTTTCAGTAAAATAAATTTTATTTGTTTTCTAAACAATTAATTAATAGAAGCGAAATTGTAACAAAAAAAACTGAGATAACAGCAACAGGACATCACATCTTGAACACCTAATCAAAAGGAATACAACAAAAACATACGCATGCAATAATGAAAATGAAAACTAGGGACCTCCAGCTCCTGACCAAATCTATTAAAAAAACATCATCCAAACTCTTACTCATGCATAGATTTACTAAACAGGTTACTTGAATTAATTATCTAGGAGTCATTTGGAGGTGGTGCATCAGATGGCATGCTGTTAGAAACATCCATGTTGTTAGATGGTCCTGCACCAGTGTTACCAGCAAAAGAAATAGCACCAGTGTTAAAAATATCCATGTTGTTAGATGGTCCAGCACCAGTGTTACCAGCAAGAGAAAGAGCACCAGTGTTAGAAATATCCATGTTGTTAGATGGTCCAGCACCAGTGTTACCAGCAAGAGAAAGAGCACGCATCCTTTCATTTACCGAGCATTTGACTCGGTACAGTGACCCGAGGAGCTGGAGTAGTTCATCTCGACTCAACTCGTCTATTTTGTCCAGCCACTGGCACTCTTTAGCCTCAGAACCTGTTCTTTTTATCCGCTCCTCCAGCGCCTCCCTTTTGCCATTCGATGCTTCGAGCCTTTGGGTTAGCTGCATGTATTCTTGGTTGAGTTGGTTAATGGCGTTAACCATATTTGCGTCTGAATCAGAGTATTCAAATTGCTCTCCCGTCAGAAACTTGGCGAACACTTTGTCAACCGAAGGGCTTCCGAAGGAGTGCGGAGTACCCGACGGTGAGTATAAGAGCACCGCAACCTCGGCACCACACATTGTGGATAGTTCGCATGCCTTTGCGAACACACCCTTCTTGCGCTTGGAGAAACTCACTTGACGAGCATCGTCGCTCTCGATTTTTTTCATCTCGACCTTCTTCCGGCCTTCGCTTGATTTTCCCTTTCTTCCCATTTCAGTGTGTTATTTGGTTTTGGGAATTATGGATGAAGAGAGATTGGGTAATTGGCTTGATATTTAATAAGAAGTTGAGAAGAAAGAATTAAATGCACATTCCTTTTATGGAGCATGAAGCTTTGTGTATATATTCAATGTTTCTTGACTCTTGAGGAACTTGCCTTCCTTTACTTTGGACAGTAAATCTTCTCAATTTATTCCTTGGAAAAATTAAATATACAGTCATTAATCAGTAGAAATATTATTTCAACATTTCAATATTTTTCTTCTTTTTTATTAATTAGTGAAATAAATTCTTGCACACCAGCTACGATTGTGTTCATGAATTAATCACAAATTTGCATCTAGACTATATCTATCTATAGTTGTATATATTCACTCAAAGAATGAATTTAAATTTACATAATCCCGAAGAAAATGAGCAATAAGTTAGCACATCTTATTACAACCAACTTGTCATTTAAATTATTTTGTAGCCATATATATATGATAGCGGAAAATTAATTTTCTGTAAAATTTCCGAAATAAAAACATTTGAATTTAGCAATACGTTAAGATTTCTTCCGTTATCTATATATATGCAAGGATATGAGTAAAGATTATTTTGTATTCGTTATTTGTACGAGAATAGAATAATTAAAGAAAAAGAAAAAAAGTAAAGCTAGAGTGTGATGTGCTCGTCAAGAGGGTTGGTGAGCACAACTCCAAAAGTCTATCAGATTGTCTTCAAATGAAAAATTCAAAACTGTTGAAATCTATTTACTTCATGAGTGATGCATATACATGAAATTTTTTGGAAGTTTCGAATTCATTTAGTACAAGGTCATAAGTTGTTTTATGTATTCATTTTTCACCAATTTTTTTATCGCTTGACCCTGTACTAAACGAATTCGAAACTTTCAAAATTTTACATTTACATGCATCACTCATGAAGTAGATGGATTTCAATAATTTGAATTTGTCGTTTGAAACCAATCCAATAGTTTTTAGAGTTGTGCTCACCAACTCCTCTTGGTGAGAACATCACACCCTAGCTTTGCTCAAAATAAAATTGCATGAGCAAAGCTAGCATGTGTTATGCTCACTAAGAATGTTTGGTGAGCATTACTACAAAATCTATTGGATTGGCTTCAAACAGCGAATACAAACAGTTAAAGTCGATCTAATTCACGAGCAATGTGTTTACATGTAAAATTTTGAAAATTTTGAATTCATTTAGTACAAAGTCAAACTGACAACAAATGATGCAAAATGAATGCATTAAAATAACTTATAAAACTTCATTTTCTTTGCGCATGACTTTGTACTAAATAAATTCAAAATTTTCAAAATTCTGCATGTACACGCATCACTCGTAAAATAGATTGGTTTCAACAGTTTGGAATCGTCGTTTAAAGTCAATCTGATAGATTTTGGAGTTATGCTCACCAAACCTTCTTAGTGAGCATAGCACACATTAGCTTTACTCATACGAACCCATTCGCTTAAACTTATTATACAATCTAGACTAGAATTAGGGTTTTTAAGCTAACCAATTCTCTTAATAAGCTTAATTTCAAACTTTTTGGATTGACTTCAAACGATAAATTCAAACTACTTCACAAGTGATAGATTTACATGAAAAGTTTATAAAATTTTAATTAATTTAAAATAAAGTGAGTTTAACTCCAAACTAAACCTATCGTATTGACTTCACACGATGAATGCAAATCGATCGTTGAAACGGATGTACTTCATGAGCGATGTGTTTCAATGCAAAATTTATATATATTTGAATTAATTTAGTATAAAGTTAAGATGTAAAAAAAAGGATTTATTAATTAATTTTAATGTATTAATTTTTCATTATTTTTTGACAGCTTGATTATATACTAAAATATTTCAAAACGTTATAATTTTTGTATGTAAATATGGAATATATCAATTTTAATTGTTTGAATTCGTTTTTTGAAGTCAGATTAAAAAAAATTGAAGTTAAGCTGACTAAAGAATTTGATGAGCTTATGATCACCCTAGTTCTACTCAAGTTGAATAATAAATTAATGGAAAGGCAAAAGGATAAAATTCATTTTGGTCATGCGATAACGTAACATAACAGCTGGTTTCGTTTTCCTTCTGAAAGTACTTACCTTCATTTTATTTTGGTCATTGTTGTATACTGTAAAATAATAACAAAAAATTACTGTTGGGACAACCAGAATATTGTTGCTATAATTTTATAATATCATAAATGGTTTTACTATAATTCTAGTTAGTATATCATCATATATATTTGTAATTGTTGTTGTTATTGTTGTGATTATAATTATTATTATTGTTATTACTAATTGAGTGAGGCTATGATACTATACATAGCACATATTGATTTGTACTTTGGATTAATATTTTCATTTTCAAAGTCAAAACAGTCGGTCTGAACCGTTCAACATAATCTCCATATGAAAATGTAATTGCACTCTAAATTTTGCATTTTTTTTTTAAAAATTGTGCTTATTTTTTAAATTAGTAGAAAGTCATGTTTTTCTACCTATCTAAAATAAATAGTAAAAGATTCTTAAATATTTTAAAATTTGATCTACAAGTACATTTTCATATGATGATTATGTTGAATGGTTCAAATTTACTATTTGAACTATTTAAATGAAGATATTGGTCCAAAGCGCAGACCAATATGCATAGTACTATAGTTTGGCTCTTAGCCTCTTATTATCATCATCATCATCATCATTATCATACTATTATTATAATTATTATTATTATCATTATCATTATCATTATTGTTGTTGAATGAAATTATCATCGTCGTCGTCATCATTATCATACTATTATTGTTGTTGTTGGATGAAATTTATAATTAAAGGATAAAATATTTAAATATTTAAATGACTGATCTTTTTTGTAATAAAAGATGTAAGAACTTAGATTTCTTCTAAAGAAAAAGATCTCCCCCGAGACTGTTAGCAAATAATTCATAGTGTTCTTTTGGATTGATTGCACTTTATTATATATTTTTTTTATATTTGATATTTTTCATACTTTTCTTCTGCTTAATTCATGAAGAAGTTGGAGGTGTAGAAAACCACCAAATAAAAATACTTTTAGTAGACCTTATGGATTATTTGCAGTGGTATTTTTAACCTTTATATATGTAATTGTAAAATTAGGTTAATAAATCAACACAAATGTGGTTATTTTCAATCATTTAATTAGGTAAGTCCAGAAAACAGGCATAAATCATGAGCCACGGTTGAAAAGATATTCATTGAACATTCATATTCAAAAGGGAAATTTTCGAAGAAAGGAGTTAATTGAAATATAACTTTGGATTCACTAGATAAGCATATGAATGAAATTTTAGAAAAATGTGTGTAAAATTGTTAGGTAAGTGTCCTCATGAACATTGAATTGATCATAGCGCATGCAGCCCTTGGCACCTCTTCGTCAATAGTTTACATTTTTTTTTTTCTCGATCGATTCTCTATTTAAACACCAAACTCCACAAGCTATCTCCCAACAACCAAACCTATATATCAAGAGTAAAATGGCAAGGAAGGGAAATAAAAGCCGAGGCCGCAAAAAGATCGAGATAAAGAAAATAGAGAGTGAAGAGGCGCGTCATGTTTGCTTCTCCAAACGCAGAATCGGGGTGTTCACAAAGGCAAGTGAGCTTTCGACAATGTGCGGTGCTCACGTGGCAGTTGTTGTGCACTCACCATCGGGTACCCCCTACTCCTTCGGTAGTCCCTCAGTTAATTCAGTGGTCGATAGTTTCTTGACCCAATCTCCGGTCATCGCTCCTCCTGCCAACTCAACTCGTGAATATGTTATTAACAAGTTGAACAAGGAGTACATGGAGGTATCTAACAAGCTTCATGCTGAGAAGCAAAAGAAGGCCATGCTAGATCAGCGTGCCAAAGAAGCAGTCATGGCTAGAGAGTTGGAATTGCTAATGAAAATGGATCAACTTAGTCTGGATGAACTCAACCTCCTTCTTCCTTCCCTCTACCAAGCCAAAAATTGGTTGCATGAGAGGATCAGGGCTCGCTTGAGCCATGTCCGTCCCGTGACTACTCCAAACATGGGTCTCCTTCTTGGTATGTCAGGTAATTTTGATGGTATTTCCGGGGCCATGGTGCAGTGGTCTGCTCCATCTCCACCTCCATCAAGCGGCGCCAATATTGGACCCATAAACTATGTGCCGAACCCGTTTATGCCGGGCTCCGTCTAAGATGGTTTAGCAATTTCGTGACAGAGTTTGGAGATTGTTGAAGCAGTTTAATTTGTTGGTTATGTCTCTTATAGTGATGAATAATCATGTTGTTGTGTTATTTGGTGTAAGTGTGCATGAGAATGTGTTGTCGTAACTGCTCGCTTTCGTTTGAATAAATTTGTAAAAATAAAATAAGTATCAATTGCTACATTTGGTCTTATCTATTGTGGGAAAATGATGATCTATTTTGGATCTTTTCTGGTATGAGCTTGATACTCACTGATTTTCTGATCTATTTTGTTTTGGGTATGGATTAGAACAGTTACCACTGATCTGTTTTGTTTTGGGTTTTGTTGATTGCTAATAAGAACAAATACACACTGGTATTGATCATTTTTGTTTGTGTTTTTTTTTTTGGAGATAGGTTATCAACCATACTCTGATACCATGTTGAGTGTGGAATCATTAGGATAAAACAGAGAGAATATGTGATGAAATTTCTGTGTATTATTGTATTCGTTACAAGTTCCTGTAGCTATATATATTACAAGATATCTAAATTACCGTTTATACTATTTTTTTGGTATAATTAAGGTACGCACAGGTACCGAGGCACATATAGCATTTTTCTTATTTCTAAATATTGAAAAGAACAAATGTTATTCCTTGATTTAATCCTAGCCTTTGGATCCTTGTAAATATGAGATCTTGATCTTATTTCTCAACAATAGAGGACAGCGATCTCACGATACTATTTTATTATCTGAAAAATATATATTTTGTTTTATAGAATTTAAATAATACATAATGGCGATACTATAAATACATTTGAACCTTCTATTTGAAAAATGCCTTGTAAAATAGGTCAACATATACAGAAAAAATCACATCCGGAATACTTGACCACAAAATTACATACAAAGATTCAATTATGATTTACATTACTGTATATAGTTGTAGTTTGATCTTATCTATTCTATGAGAACGGAGTAGGTCCGATGTCCATCGCACCTACTTTTATGTTCAACGAGCATGATGACCGTCCGATCTAAAGTAAGATTTGTGCGCACGCAAATTGAAATAGACACACACGAAGTTTAAAGCGTTCCACACGAATCTTAAAGTAAATCGACGGTGATTAGACCCATTAAACCAAAGTAGGTCCGATGCCCATCGGACCTACTCTCAAGTGCTATTCTATATATCTAATCTTTGATCCCGACTGTACTGTTCATCTACAGTATCTCCTACAGTACCTCTCTCTTTCTCTGACAGGGGGTCCCACTTGTCAGTCTCTCTACGAATCGCAACTTCTCTTCAACTTTCAACGCCTCTCTTCTCTCTCTCTCCCCGTTGCGGAACCTCTAGAAATTTCCCTTTCAATATGCTCCTCCCTTCGTGACCCCTCCCGATCCCAAGCACCACCCGCCTCCCGCTCCTCCCGCCCCTCTTGCCCCTCTCGACTCACTCGAGCGGACGCCACGGTCCCCTCTCGCCCCTCCAGTCGCAATCGTCGCTCCTCCCTCCGTCTGGCCCTCCAGCGAACCAGCCCAAATTTGATTAAGCCTCAAACTAGATAAGATAGCCCTATTTTACCGTGAATCGTGTTTAAAAAGGTTTTCAAAAGTTGAAATTGATGAATTTTTGTTATTTCATTTTCCTTCTCTTTACCTTAGTGGGTTTGAACTTCTCTCTTTGCTTGCTTATACCGACTTGGGTTGAAATGGTTAGAAGATTTCTTATTGAGATTGAACCTCAGTGTTGGGTTTAACAATCAAAATCCTAACAAATCACTTGGTAGTTGGTATCGATTCCATGAGGTAGTGTACGGGTAACCTACTACTTTTATTGGATTCTTGACATTGTTTCTATGCTGGTACAACAATTGAGTCTCCTAGAGCAAGTATTTGACGAGCTGAGTTCATATTTGCACTTAATTACTAGCCTAAGATGATAGTTTGTATAATTATTTGTTTATATTTGGAACAGAAATTTAATCTACAGTTATACACCTGATGATGAATGTTGATTGGGAACTTCTTACACAGTAGAGTGCACCTCATCGTAACTTCTACAATGTAAGAAAAGTTGACACACGTGCAACACTCAACATGCATGAATCAGAAGCATCTGGCTCGATTTATCCAATCCAAATTCAGGAAAAAACCTGATGAGGTGGGTTCACTCTGCTCTTTTTTTCCTTTCATCCTTTCAGTATACCCAAATTTAATTTTAAAACATATTAGTTATACTTCCAGGTTGTAATTTTTAGACATGGACCTATTCGACTTTCAAGTAGGGTAGTTGAGAACTTGGACTTAAACTAGGTAATTTTATTTTATTTTACCTTCTAATTTCTCTATGTTTTGTTTATCAAATATTATTGGTACGCAAGATTATTCATCAGAGATTAGTTACAGTATAGCCCATCTATTGAAATCGTCTTTTGTTCTCGGCAGTTGAAACATCTATTCTCAAGAAGTGGAAGGTTAATTTGATTTATGTAATGCATGCAAGAGAGAAGTGTCCTTTTTTTCCCTTTTGTTTCCTTTTGATAGCAACATTGGAAGGGTGAGGAGCCAAATATGACTTAATGGTATAACTAAATTTTCTTAGTTTTTCTTGCTTTCTATAACCAACGAGTCATACAATTTTATCTCAATTGTCCTTGCCCAAGCAACTCGAAAGTTTAGGATTTTTCTGATTTTGCTAAAAAAATTGGAATCTGATGTCAAATTTCTTCTCCTTTCCGTGTTTAGTAGAAAATTTGCCACCAGCAAGCCTCGAATTTCAGTTGCATGCTCGAGCCTCTATCTGCGTGTCTCTATCTGCACAGAGGTATATTACTTTCTCTTCTTTGTTTTTTTTAATAACTAGACTGATCATATGGTTTAGGCTTTAGGGTTTACATAGATTGAAATTTAGTATTGAGATACATTTAAAAAAGAAGACATGACATCGTGTTGCTGTTAGTACTACTACCATTTTTGATACATTGAATATTAGGATAATAAGATAAATGGGGTCATCTAGCTTCAGATATAATAGATATGGTTGACCGACGGAGTATCATAAGATTGTCAAAATTTCTTTGCTTGTTACAAATCGATATGTATGTAATAAGACCTGTATTTACTATTTGAGTTGTGTATGTTCAATGTCTTATTTATTTGTAGGTTCCAACTAATTTTTTAGGCTTCTAAATCATGATGTACACTATTTGTAGTAAAAACATTTTCCTAATTAGATAATTCCAGTAATAATAGTCACTACATTGGGCTCATTCCCTTTGAATATGATGATATGTAGAAAATTCAATGCCTTCTCAGTTTCACCTTTGTAGCACAGCCCAGTTATAAGAGTCTTGTAGGTCATGACATTACGCTCATGCCCTTTCAAAATCACGACAATAAGAAAATCCAATGCCTTCTCAGTATCTACTTTCTTGCACATCACATTTATAAGAGTGTTGCAGGTCACTGATACCTACTTATTGAAATTTAACAAATTAACTCGAGTTTATAGGATTTTCTGATTTTGCTGAAAATAATTGGAACTTATGCCAAATTTCTTCTCCTTTATTTATTTAGTACGAAATTCGCCACCAGTAAACCTCGGATTGTCAGTTGCATGCTCGAGCATTTATCTTCGTTTCTATCTGCACAGAGGTATATTATTTTTTTTTTCTTTTTAGTAACTACTTGACTGATCATACGGTTTAGGGTTCACATATATTAAAATTCAGTGTTTATATACATTTAAAAAAGAAAGGCATGCTATTATGATCATTTCTAATTATTAAAAAAGTGTTTTGCTCTACTTCATTCAATATGGTACAACTATACATATAACTGTTGATCTCATGTCACATTCTACATATACACTTCTATCTTGGTACATCAAGTCATAGTTGACTCCTATTTCCTATATAAAGGAAAAGAAATATGCTTATTAGATACCTTACTCTACATAATCTCTTTTCCCTATTGAAAAAGTAAAAATACAGGTCATCTGCACTCACAGTAGTTATCACCAGCATATTAAGTACAAACTTCCAATGATTTTTTCTTGCAAATACCCTTTAAGTATACAAACATATATATCTTATTAATTAGAAAAAAAAAAAAAAAAAAAGAGTGACTGCATCGCCCTGTAAAAACAGTTTCACATATATATCTTATTAATTAGAAATATCATTTTCTTTATTTTCTTTATTCGGAAGACAATTGGAATCACTTCATAACACACTGTACAAAAAACTTTTGTTTGACAGTATTGTAACAAAACAATAACATTATGCTGCGACATTGCACTTATACTTCTTCCAATCACAGGTAATAGGTCAATATTAACTTATCTAGCGAACTGCAACACAGTAATACTTTGCTGTACATTTTTTGTTGTATCTCTATACAATAATCCAACATTTCTATATAATTTTTTTGCTATTTATGTAATGTATTCATTACCATCATGTGCAGTTTTTCTGCATAAAGCCATAAACATTCTATGTACTATTTCTTCAGCCTTAACACCCACCGCTGAAGCAATCACTCTCTTTTTTATTGTTGTTGCTTTCTTCAAAGTGTGAAACTCGAGAAAGCATGCATGCATGCATGTAACATAGACATATTCTCTATAAAAGAAAAGTTGGGCCTAAATTTGCCAAAGGTCCAATTGATCTAGAGGGCTATTAATTGGACCTAATTTAGCCCAAATTGGGTTTTGGATTTGTATTAACTCCTGCGTTGCCCAGTAGGTCCAGTTAAAGTACCATGTTCGCAAATTTGTTTTTCTGTGAGATGTGAACTAGTGGATCATACTTGTATTGATTTTATATCCAGATTTGCGTCCTTTAATTTTGCATGTAAACACACAACTCATAAAGTAGAAGGGTTTGAACGGTTGGATTAACCGTTTGAAGTCGATACGATAGATTTTGGAGTTGGTGTTATATAGGCCGAAATGACACCAATGTTATACTAGCCGGACTCATTATTATACTTGAACTGTGGTAGCATGGACCATAATAAATTAAGTATTGAAAATTAAAGCTGAAGCGCTGTATTATTTATGCTTGTTGTTGCATACCTCATAACCAGCTCTTAGTTTATCTCCTCTAATTGAAGCAGCTGCCTCCTGTTCACAAAAAGAAAAACAAAAATAATCCAGCTGCCTCCTCTACTCACCTCATAACTACATTTTTTTTTTGTTTTTTCCATTTTTCCAGACTTGCATTTCAGATCACTGCCTCACTGGCCCGGCCTTATATTCTTCAATTTTGACTTTAATTATGATCCTATCCTCCATATATAATATATCATAAAAAAATCGTTTTGATATGTGAGACTGATTTGATTTCAAAAAAAGACATGTTAGACTGATGAAAAAAAAAAAGAACTAGCATTTGGTTTAGTGGCAAAGGTATATGGTCTCCATGTGAGAAGTTATGGGTTCGAAACCCGGATAAGAGAAATCATTTGTTGTAATTACAAAATAGTTGAGTAGCTTGATCTCCAATATTTATTAAAAAAAAACAATGAAGTTCCAATCCGAGAGCCCCGGCTGTGTTTTATATTTGATTATTTTTTCTTTCCTTTTTTCTAATTTTATATTTTTTTTAAATAAACAAAATGTCTAGATACATTACTGGATTTTGGAGAGGGCCCGCAATGACCTAAGATAATATACAAATATAATCTCGTGTCTGCAGAAATGCTCTCTGAAATGGTTGTGTTGGGATTGTTTTTTTTTTTTTTTTAACTTATTCTATAGTCATGCTTGATTGCTTGCAAGTCCCTTTCTAGCTGCTTCTATGATTGGAGTAAAGCTTAGATGCTATGAATAGTATAAGGTTTCCATGCACGGTCTCAAAAATCTATTGTATAAATTTTAAATTTTGATTGAGTAGCTCAGTAAATTGGTTGTATAATGAACTTGTAGAATACTAATTTTTACTATTTTTTGTGATTTATGAAATTTGGCAAAAAATGGTCTAAAATATTAATAATTTTCTTTTATTTTTAAGTCATTTTTTGCCTTCTTTCATGAATTATAAAAAAATAGTAAAAATTGGTCTTATACAAGTTCATTATATAACCAATTTACTGAGCTACTTAGATCGGAGTTTAAAATTTATACATTAGGTTTTTTAAATTGTAGCACATAAGGTATTTATAATTGTTATGTAATTTTGACATGCATTGTCTTGGTGGGAAGGTATTTATAAATATTTGTTCTTCTGGAATTAAAAGAAAACATACAATATTGTCCATCCACCTCATATGAAATATATATATCCTAGCAAATCTGGTTCGTTGGATATTGGACGCACCAGATTGAAGCACGGTAATTAACCTTGCATTTTATACCATGTTTATATTCTATATATGTACTTTTTTAATTTCTAGGTTGTATTTTAATTTGTCTCATTGGAAAATTTTCTAGATTTATATTGCGTTTCTTGTATGTTACATTCCAAAGTTTTTTTTGTCACTTGTATTTTTTCGATTTTATTCATTGAGTTTCATTTTTTTTTATTCAAATTGGATCATTGCTTTCACAATCAATATCATGTTAATTTAAAGAATACATGAAATCACCCGCTTTACATCATGAGTTTCGTGTATAGTTTCAAGTTAGAAAGAAATAGATGATTCGATGTGAATAATATTTAAATTTTGGTAATTACAAACTAACGAATCATATTTTTGAAGTACCAAAAACGAATACAAGAAAAATTACAGGGGATCCTATAAAATTAACCCTCGGTATATACTAATTATTTTTCCAATAAAAATAGTAAATCAAATTCTAACAAGCGGCCTATAAAGATAAATGATTAATATGTTTTAACATTGCTATTTTTTCAGATAAAAAATTATAAATCATATTTGTTTTGTTCAAAATAATTATAATCACACTATCTGACTAAGGGCCTGTTCGGCTGCCAGGCGGGAACGGGAATGGGCTTGAATTTGGGTCCAATTTGAATGGCTGAAATACTGTGCGTGTGGGAAAAAAAAAATTCACTCTGAAGGCATGTTCGGCTGCCAAGCGGGAACGGGAATGGGTTTGGGTTCGGATCTAAGTTGAATGGCCAAAACACTATGCATGTGGGGAAAAAAAAATTGAATTTTTTTTTTTCCACGGGCACAATGGCAGCCAAACAGGCCCTGAGTGAATTTTTTTTTCCCACGAGAACAGTGGCAGCCAAACAGGCCCTAAATCTTTGTTTTTACGAAAAATAAAACATAAAAACGAGACAAATTTGTTCCGCATGCCGCCGTGATTTTTATTTTTACCCAAAAAAAAATATTTTTAATATAAATAACCAGGTTTTTAAAAGATTTTTATTTCTACCCAAACCGCAAATATTCCTAGCGGCTTGAATTAATAATTCAAGCCGCAGATATTCCTAGCGGCTTGAATTGTTAATTCAAACCGCAAATATTTCTAGCGGCTTGAATCTCTGTAGTTTCGAAATCTATAACTACGGGGGAGAGCTTCGTAGAAGAGAGAGAAAAAACACAGAAAGGAAGAAGAGGAAAGGAAGAGGAGAGGAGAGGAGGAAGAGGAAGAGGAGAGGAGGTCTGAAGGAAGGAGGAGGAGACGGAGAAGTCATCTCTCCAAAAGGTAAGTGGAACGTGTGCGTCTCGGGGCGCCATCGCTCCACTAGTCCTGCAATGAGGGACGCGTTAATGGACTTAGTCTCCGACTGTAGAATATCGACCAAATGTTGCACCCCCAAATTTTGCAGATACGACTCCATGACCGAGTAGTACTGCATGTCAGAATACCGACCCCTGGCATTTATAATTGCCTCACTCTGCGTTCAAAAAAGTAAACAACATGAAAACCTAAAAATACAAAAATTCAACAAAATACAAACTTAAAAAAAAAAAAAAAGTAATCAAGTACCTCTTTAGATGCCTCTGAGACTCGGTGCTCATCGTGAGGCATCCATAATAAATGACTGAAATGATCCTTGCTGTCAGTGGGAATGGGCTCATCAACCGGGTCGGCTGCGGGTGGTCTCCTAGGCCGTCCCCTAGCCATCCTACGTTAAAAAAAAATTAAACATGCTACAATTGGCTAAAATATGCTAATTGCGGTAAAAATATGCTAAAATACGCTAATATGCAAAAAGATGACTATGGAGTCAATCATAACATGCATTATGCCAATAAGAACAAAGAATCACTCCATACAAGCATATTTTTATAAATTTGTATTTTTTTTTAAAGATAAGCTCGTATTATATAATAATATTTTATACAATTTCGCTAAAATATTAATAAAATAAGATTTTAAAGGAAAATCAATTCTTGAATAAATAAATCTATATTAATTGATTTTTAATGAAATAATAAATATATCCAATTTTACCGCTTAAAAATCCAAAGTACAACCTTATTATTAAATATCTCTGTTATTCTAATAAATGAAAGCCTCCAACATCTTCTCAAATCCTCCATTTCTTCCAAATAAAATAAAATCAATATTATTCAAAAAATAAAGTAACATGAAAGCAACTTGATCGAATTTAATATTTAAGTAAATAAATTTTGAGTTTTATCAATTGTTGTTTCTTTTGCTACTCTAATCAACTAATTAAACATATTATATTTGTGAATTATGAAGATTATGAACAAAATATATATTTGTAAATATTTTAATTATTTATTCTCGTGTTTAGTTTTAGAGAAATAAAATTAGCTTGAAATAATATGAAATTCAAACTCTTGTAAACCTTTAAGATATTTTTAATGTGTAGAGAGATACTTTTGAAAAGTAATAATGTAAAAAATAAAAATAAAAGCAGAAGACTTTGAGTAAAGAAATTGTAATGTGGTTGCTAAAGAATCTACACTTGTCTTTTATTCTTAAAAAAATAGGCACACACTATTTTTTTAATAATTTATTTTGATGATATTGAACGAGGAAAAATAATACTGGAGATGTCCAGTAACTATATTGCGCTTTATGTTTGAAAATAAATAAATACATCAATCAGCGCAATCAATCAAATTTGAATTTAATGGGAGAATTTGGTTTTCAATCAGACGGTTCGAATTAATCAGACGGTTTGATCAATCAGACGGTTCGATCAATCAGATGGTTCGATCAATCAGACGGTTCGATCAATCAGACGCAATCAATCAATCAGACGGTTCGAATTAATTAGGAGAATTTGGTTTTCAAAATGTATTTGTTTATGTTTTGTCTTCTAAATATATAACATTTGAGTAAATTAGCAAGTGAACTGATTTCATATATTTGCTCAAATAGTAGATAGAGAGCTACAAGCTGACCGCATCAAACAATTTTTTTTATTTGAATTAATGATTTTTTTCATTTCTAATTCATCAATTTGGCTTAAACATTTCTAATGGAAATACGATCAGCAGAGAAATAGGAGTCTTAAACATTTCCATTTCTAATTCATCAATTTGGCTTAAACATTTCTAATTCATCAATTTGGCTTAAACATTTCTAATGGCTTAAACATTTCTCTAATACGAAAAGAATTCCAATTACCTTCAAAGATGATTGAATCGACGATCGGCGGTGAAGAGGCGGAGGGACGGCCTAGGAGGGGCGGAGGGACGGCTAGGCGGAGGGGCGGAGGCGCAGCCTTCTTTCTTTTTTTCCTTTTTTCTGGCGGAGGCGATCTTCTTTCTTTTTTCCTTTTTTCTGGCGGAGAGGCGACACAGAGAAGAAGAGGATCACGGGTGGGGTTTTAGGTTTGAATTAACAATTCAAGCAGCTAGGAATATCTGCGGCTTGAATTAATAATTAACAATTCAAGCCGCTAGGAATATCTGCGGCTTGAATTATTAATTCAAGCCGCTAGGAATATTTGCGGTTTGAGTAGAAATAAAAATCTTTTAAAAACCTGATTATTTATATTAAAAAATATTTTTTTTTGGGTAAAAATAAAAATCACGGCGCATGCCGGAAGGCCAACCATTAATGCCTTGTTACCTTTTAGAAAATAATTATTTGTCACTATCATTCAAAAGGTATAAAACTATCACCAAACCCAAGCCCTGATAGTAAATGACCATTGTAACCTTGTTGACCTTTTGTTTATATTTCTATAAACCCAAGCCCTGATAATAAAAGATAGTGACTAAACCATTGTAACCTTGTTGACCTTTTGTTTATATTTCTACTGTAGAATATAGTTTTGCTGGGACAATATTAATTTGATGCAGAAATTTGATAACTAATAAAAATATGTAAAATTATGGAAGACGTGATTTAATTTCTAGCACTCCAGTAAATATAATTCGTATTAACTTGTTTTTGCATATCTTACCGCTATTTACTGAAAAGCAAATTGTATACCGATTTCATTTGAATAATTATATGAATTCCTCCTTTTCAGTCCATTCAAAATCTCCGCAACAATCTTTCTCTAGTAATGTACTATGGTTCACCTTTTTCAATTCCCACACTCGTCTCCGCGTCAACCTTCATAGGTATAAATACTTGAAAAATAAGATATTAATATTTTCATGCGTAACTTAATATGATCATCCCCTAATCGGCTCTGCATTAACCTTCCTCTAATGAAGTAGCGGGAACCCCATATACTTGATATTAATACTTTCAGACATCATTCAGCGCCATATGTAAGAAAATATCAAGTTTTGCAGTCTCCAGATAGTTATGGCAATATTAATACTTTTAGAAACGTGTATGGTCCCCCTATGTAGTTTGAGTAGCTCCCAGGTATTTATAGTGCGGGGATGTTTGAGAGGTTTTGGTTGGGGGTACAATTATTTACGTAACACACATGAAAACGCACCTATAAAAACACAGTAAAAAAAAAACAAATTGAAAGCACACAATACAAGCTGAAAAACATACTAAACAAACATGAGAAGGAAACACACGAAACAAGAAAGACAGCCATACGAATAGAAGAGAAAGACATATGAGAAGGAGGAGAAAGAGAAAAGAGGAAGAGAGGCAGAGAGAAAGAGAGATGAGAGGAGATGAGGATCAGATAAAGAGATAGACAAAACCATCAATCACCATCACCAAGTGAGAGGAGCAGAGGGAAGTTGAGCATAGGAGAGTTAAGATAAGAAAAATAATCATCATGATCACAACGATAACAACAAACTATAACAGTACTGTAGAACAGATATGATACATGAACAATATGATACACGGACTAAACTTTCCACTTGACTCCATTGACGAGGAGAAGAAGAACGTACTCTTTATTTTTTAGCAAATGTTATCTAAAATGATTTGACAATCTTTGTCAAATAGATTTGGACAAGCTTTTACATTATTTGTTTTGTTCCAATTCAGTTGATACATCATACATGCAGGAGCGAATTCAGAATTTCTGTCATAGTAGAGCACTAATTGGATTCAAACCCATTAACTTATCGGGTACACAATTACAACTCAATCCCTTTGTTTATTATAAAATCTATTATAATCATAAAATTGATTGACACAGCATTGAAATATTTTTAGTAAGCTAATTAAAAATTCGTTTGGCACAATTCAAAGTGGGACTGTTCTTAGCCAATTAGCAAATTGAAATCAAAGTTTAGATAAAAATTAACTGAAATATAAGTGTTGAATAATAAAAGGCACAAAAAATTCGGCCAACCCATTTCTTAGAATTGTAATAATAGGTCTCACCGTCAAATCTTTCTTGTTATCTTATTCTCTTTCATTCTATTTACGAAATAGACTATCGCATATCCGAAAAAATCGAAATACACATAATCGATCAAAACTCAGAAGCAATCGGTTCAAGAATTTGACTAACTCGAACCAGTGGTAGGCAATATATCAGACTAGAGGTAGACAAATTGAACAATTAGTACTGAATCGAAATAAAAAGTTTAAAATCAGAAGTAGACACTTACCTACACCAATTTATACATGGATTCGCCAATACATGCATACATACCATTTCAGCAAAAGCAACCAGATCAATAATCAGTGTGCATCTCCCATAACTTATCCCATAAAACAAAGTTGTTACTTGTCAAATCTATTTCTAATTCAAAGAATTTATCAAAACCTCTATTAAGAAAAGCATATTTGTATTTTTTTCTTTTAGGATAGGATTTTATTGCAATATTTTTCTCTTTTTTATTATTGTTTTCTCCTTTGTTACAAAGTTTTTTAACACTTTCTTACCAGTTCGTTTCATTTGCGATCCGCTGGAAATTCAATCAAAATCCATCAGGACGCTTCATTAAAATATTATTTCTTCGTAGTACATTTTACATTATTAAAGTTAGTAATTTAAATAAAATAATATCTTTTTTGAGCTGAAAAGTGCTAAAATTGCTGGCATCGTAAGGGATCCGAAGCAGAAACACCATCTACTGACAGAACCACATGGACCCACCCGGTACATTGATCCTGACACTGACAGCCTATTATTGCACGCTCATCGTCAGATCACCGCATGCGCTTTCTCTGAAATCCTTTACCATTCTACTCAATCTGACCACTTGATTTGAGAATTGCAAGGAAATGCAATCTAAATTTTTAAAGGAAGCAGACAACCGGTCAACCAGGTGCGTGCGAAACTGGTAACTAAATACGGTGTGCTCTCGCTAATTTCCAGTCTGTTATCTGTTGGAATCCAAAGCTTTTAATTCCAGATCAGCGTCACGCTGTCATGCTTTCAATCCGATAGATCGGATTCGGGTATCAGCTTTGGCAGGATTCAAATTTTCAAAATCCTGATGTCGCTGTCTCGGAATTGTGTACTGCTTTTAGCGGATGTTCTGTTCTGTTCTGTTATTTGCAAGTTGCAACTGATGCTGTGAGCCTGTGACAACATATTTAATTCCGTGATTTTTATTTTTACCCAAAAAAAAATATATTTTAATATAAATAACCAGGTTTTTAAAATATTTTTATTTTTACCCAAAACGCCAGGATTATCAGCGTTCCGAATTAAAAATTCGGACCGCTAATATTCCTAGCGTTCCGAATTCTTAATTCGGAACGCTGATAATCCTGGCGTTCCGAATATTTAATTCAAACCCAACCCGACCCGTGACCTTTCTTCTTCTCTGTGTCTCTCCGCTTCTCTGTGTCTCTCCGCCAGAAAAACCGAAACCCTGGTCGCCAGAAAAAAGGAAAAAAGGAGAAGGCTTCGCCTGAGGAAAAAAGGACCGCCCCTCCGCCTAGCCGACCGCCTTCTCTGTGTTGCCTCGCCCTCCGCCTAGCCGACTGCCTCTCCGCCAGAAAAAAGGAAAAAAGAAGAAGGCCGCGCCTCCACCCCTCCGCCTCGCCGCCTTCTGCGCCTAGCCGCGGCTCCGCCCCTCCTAGGCCGTCCCTCCGCCCCTCCACCTCTTCACTTGGAATTTTCTGTGCAATTTCTGGTTTGTGCAATTTTTCTGATTTGTGCAATTTCGCAATTTCTGATCTGTGTAAACTTAGAAATAGGTTAATAATGCTTAGTGAATTGTTCAAATTTTTTTTCTGATTTGTGCATTGTGCAATTTCTGATCTGTGCATTTGTGCATTGTGCTTAGTGAATAGGTTAATAATGCTTAGTGAATTGTGCAATTTCGCAATTTTTCTGATTTGTGCAATTTCGCAATTTCTGATCTGTGTAAACTTAGAAATAGGTTAATATACTTAGAAATAGGTCAAGAAATATATATATAGCTTTGTTTAAGGAATTGTTCAAAAAATTGTTCAAGGAATTGTTCAAGGAAAAAATTGTTGAAGGAATTGTTGAAGGAATTGTCAAGGAATTGTTCAAGGAATATATATAGCTTTATATTCAAATCCAAAATTAAATTGTTCAAGGAATATATATAGCTTTGTTTATGTTCTTATCATGATCGAATGTTTATTTTTCTTGTTATTAGAAATAGTAAGTATGACTGTGTTTGATATTAAAATACAAAAATTGTTCAAGGAATATATAACTTTGTTATATTTTGAGCATGAATGTTTATTTCTCTTGCTATTAGAAATAGTAAGTATGACCTTGTTTGATATTCGATTACAAAAATTGTTCAAGAAATATATAACTTTGTTTATATTATGTTCATGAATGTTTATTTGAGTAAGTATGACCATGTTTGATATTCAAATAAAAAAATTGTTCAAGGAATATTCAATTGATAACTTTGTTCCTATTCTGATCCATATTAAAGGAGATATTCTATTTGCCAAACATAATATTAATGGTTTCTTTTTCATATTAATTTTATATTCTAAAGAGATGATAAATCAATTTCTTTGCTTTTGTTTCATCAACCAATCTAGTTAGCTGTCTCGTTTGAAAACATTGTCTATTTTTCTTCTTCTTCAATTTAAAGCGTGAGAGAAGGAAGACTCAAATTGTAGTGCAAAGAGAAAGCAATTCAAAGCATGAGTTGAATACAGTTATAGTTTTATAATTTAGTGTCATGTAATTAGTACAAACTCATAATTTGTAGTGTTGTGGGTGGAAACTAGTAAATTAGGGTTTCTTTAATTGTAATTTTTTTAGTTATGTTGAGATTCAAATACCTTTTTTTTGTAAGCATAAAATTGAATATAAAGTTTGAAACCAAAATAATTCTTTTTTATTATGGTATTGAGGTTGTCATGTGTTGGTACTTAATTTTTTAATTATGTTGAGATTCATATTTTTTTTTAGGTATCATTACTTACAAATAACTATAATGGTCACGTACGGTTTTTTTTTTAATTTTAATTCTTTCTAGACACAAAATTATATGCGTACATTAGATTTTAGATTAATTGAATTAGTTTATCGTTAATTAGATGCCAAGAGAAGTAATTGACATTGTTGAATAACAAAATTTGAATACATTTTTCTATAATTACTTTCAATTGGTGTGTCTTCACTAAACACGAGAATAAATAATTAAAATATATTTGAAACAAATAAATGAGTTATTTTTGCTGGTTGTATATTTGACAGTTTATTTTGCATTAATTTGTATGAAATGACATTAGTTTGCATTAACTGATTTCATACATTTCTAATGGAAACCTTATCTTTAAAAAAAATACAAATTTATAAAAATATTAGCGTACTAGCATATTTTTGCATATTAGCGTATTAGCGTATTTTAGCATCAACTCCATAGTCATCTTTTTGCATTTAGCGTATTTTAGCATATTTTTACCGCAATTAGCATATTTTAGCCAATTGTAGCATGTTTAACCTTTTTTTAACGTAGGATGGCTAGGGGACGGCCTAGGAAACCACCCGCAGCCGACCCGGTTGATGAGCCCATTCCCACTGACAGCAAGGATCATTTCAGTCCTTTATTATGGATGCCTCACAGGGAGCACCGAGTCTCAGATGTTAGTTTGTAATAATCTAGAAGTCAATAATACGATAATTTAATTATATAAAGCTTTGTTCATGAATTGAATGATTAATAATATTATCATTTTGTTCTTTGAGTTTTATCGAATTATGGATCATTTCGGCATTCGGATTCGAAATGAGTAGAACTTCATAATATAGATGATAAATACTCTTAATAGTCACTGACCGAGGTAATTAGCAAAGAACACTAATTACCCAATTAAAGGTTAGTATGTGGATTAAATGATGGTTAAGTTTTACTGACCATAGACAAGGAGTTGTCAATTTAATCACATAGATACATGTTAGAGAACATGATATTTGACAGACCCCGAATGAAACATTATACGGAATTGTGTTCGTGTCATTAATGCTTTCATTCAGTGTTAAGTTCTACAGTATGAGGTATTCATCTTTCCTAACTAAGAGATGTGTATGTGTGATTGTTACCTAACGCTATCTGTAAAAAGTAGCTATAACGGTAGCTCTTCGGTATACATAACTTAGCTGAGGTAGTGATGGTCTACCAAAAGTACTATTGTCCCTCGTATTTATTATACGAGTTATAGTGTCACTGGGCCCCTTGATAGAATAAGATTATCTGCATGCGGTATGATTAACAAGAGTTAATCATATTTGATAATCTGTTCAAGATCAAGAAAAGATTAATTTGCAAGGATGACACAAACCTACCTTGAAATTAATCTGACAGCTAAGAGACAAAAGAATTAAACACAAGTAAAATAGTTTACTGGATCGTGATATTGTACAGTACAGCATTATCTGTGTAATTGGATGGTCATGATGCGTTTTGCCAGATGCCTCTCATGATTATAGAAGTTAAAACGGTTTTAATTCTATTTACCAACATAACACAGATCCTATCGGGTCACACCAATAGGAAAGTAATCAGAGAATTAATTTATTTGATTAATTATAAATGTTATAATTAATAAATAAATGTTATAGAGATGACAAGCTTAAAACACATTAAATTTATAAGCGTGTTCGACACGTTGTATGAATTTACCGAAACAACGACCGCAAGAAATATAATTGTTCAGAACAATTATATAATTAATTAAATGAATTAATATACTAATTATGAATTAATATATATATATATTTGGTTTTCCCTTTCTTTGGCCGAATTTGATTGAAATCAAATTCAATTGATTAAATGGATTAATATATTAATTATGAATTAATATATTTTAAAGCCCATCACTTTATTGGCCGAAATAATTTGATTGAATAAGGTCAATGGCCGAATTAAAGTCAAAGGCCAAATTGAAAAGCCCAAAAAAATGAAAAGCCCATAAATAGAGTCGGCCACTATTCATACCGACCTATAGGGGCAAAATGGTAATTTTCCACATTTTCAAAAGCTATAAATAGAGGGGTAGGGGTAGAGAAAAATATAGAATTCCATTTGAACCGAATCAGATCGGATCGAATCGAATCGAGTTTTTCTTTCCCAAATAGTGTTTTCGTAAGAGAAGAAAGAATACGTAATTTGATTACGTATATCTTGCGAGCCGTGAATAGTGTTTGCGGTGAATAGTGTTTTCGGGATTTTTCGTGAATAGTGTATTTGCGAAAAACGCGGTTATAGTATTTCTGGCAAAAGAAATAATCGCTCTCTGGTTATTTCCTGGTGGACAACCGATAGAGGCATCAGACGTCTGGTGCTACGAGACGTGACTACAATCCAATTGGAATTTGGATACAAGGTATAAATGTTAAATATTAATCTATTTAAATTGTTAAATAGATTTAATCTTTTAGAAATCAATCAAAGGAGTAGATCTATAAACTGATTAAAAACAAGTAAATACGGTTTTACTACTTTGGGTCTATAAAGGATTAATCTGGTATGTATCTCTCGGTTATTATCCGACATACTACTTAATCTATGATCTGAGTGAGTAAAGTTTTACTTACGGTTTTTAATCTAAGAAACGGATTGAACAGGTATGTAACTCTCGGTAGATCATCCGACATACCACTTCAATCCTTTTGGCTTGAGTTAGAAGTAAAAATTTTATTTTACGGTCTTTCCGCAGCTTAAGCCTAATGGCTTTGGGTAGCCTCAAAACCCTACATCAGATGCATCTAAAGAGGTACTTGATTACTTTTTTTTTTTTAAGTTTGGATTTTGTTGAATTTTTGTATTTTTAGGTTTTCATGTTGTTCACTTTTTTTAACGCAGAGTGAGGCAATTATAAATGCCAGGGGTCGGTATCCGGAAATGCAGTACTACTCGGAGATGGAGGCGTATCTGCAAAATTTGGGGGTGCAGCATTTGGTCGATATTCTACAGTCGGAGACTAAGTCCATCAACGCGTCCCTGATTGCAGGACTAGTGGAGCGATGGCGCCCCGAGACGCACACGTTCCACTTACCTTTTGGAGAGATGACAGTGACTCTCCAGGACGTTAGTGCTCTATGGGGTTTGCCTATCCAGGGCGTGCCCGTTGGTGGCATATCTGACCCCACAGATCCAGATGACACGACGATTAATTACATGCTCGCTGAGTTGTTAGGAGCGGAGCCAGATATACGCAGCAACGGGGGGAAGTCCAAGTACTGTCTGGAAAAGACGAAGCTGCGAGTTATGTTTGCGAGAGGTATAGGTAGCGATTCCACTCCGATCGAGATTCAGAGGTACTCATACAAACTATTTGTATTACATTTATTTTGTACTCTGTTTCATGCGGAAAAATGAGTTGCTCTATAATTTTGATATTACAGATACACACGGGGATTCGTGATGGACCTATTTGGTTCTGTCATGTTTGCTGATGCTAGTGGTAATACCATCCCGATGATGTATCTAGAGCTGCTGCGAGACCTTCAGCCGTCGAGCGGCAGGTACAACTTGGGTGGGGCTGTCCTAGCACATCTCTACTCCAACTTGTGCCACGGTTGCAAGGTCAGTATGCTATTTATGTCTTATTTTAATTACCTACCTTGTCATGCACTTGTTGTATTATTTTAATTATTTAACTTGTCACTGACGGCTGGTATTATTCAAAAATATAGCGGAAAACTAAGCAAATCTTCGGGCCAATGCTTCTTCTGCAGCATTGGTCGTGGTCACGGCTACCGGTGGGGGTACCTGAGCCGAATGAGGATCCATGGGGAGAGCCCGAAAATGGAAATCGATGGGCATTCGGCATGAAATGGTACGGACATCACGTGTACAAGGACAACCCTCACGGAAAGACAGCAGGAATCAGGACGGTCCGATCTCAGATTCAGAGTCTGGGTGAGACGCAGGTGCGCTGGACTCCGTACCATGAGCTATACACTGAGGGGAGGCTGCCGCAGATTGTAGCGGATGATCAGGAGATGTGGCTCTACAGGGGACCGCTGGTGTGCTTCTGGATAGTGGAGCACCACTATCCAGACCGGGTGCTCCGTCAGTTTCATTTGCCTCCACTCATCCCCGCAGATCCAGACGTCCCGAGATATGTGATCATGAGGCTGCACGGGTAAGTTATGTTCTTTTTAGCATTTTTGTACTTAACATTAGTTCTTGTCTTTAAATTGCAACTGACATATGAATTACAGGATAACACACGGTAATCACTGGGATAGAGATTGGAGTGAGCATCACTCGGAGTACTACAGCAAGGCGGGCGATATGAGTGCCAACTTATGGCAGATGCCGGAGATTGATACGATGCAGTTCCAGGGAGATCCCCTATTGAGATATCAGGCTTGGTACCTGCGGGTCGGCATGACTTCGGTGTATATAGAGGGAGATTACGGCGAGTTTCTTCGCTCACAGATATTCGAAGACGATGGTTATACCCCTACTGGCCGGAAATGTGCTCGCCAGGTAATGCATCTAAAACAACACATTTTGATGCGTTATGAACATTTTATCATAACCTTTATTTTTTCTAACGTTTTTTTTATAGCTGCTGTTAGCGCTTAAAGGTGCCGGGCGTTCAATCGTTTGTCTTGGAAAACGTGGCTACAGAGCGGTCGGGCACGCGATGTTGAACTTGGTTGCCCCATGCATTGTGGACCACGGCCAGGAGGCAAAGCTGGTCACCATGTTACGAGACGCCGAAGAGAATATTGATTGGCGCGCAGTACAGCCGGACGCGCCACCTGTTATGACCAGTGAGATGCCACCGGAGCCATCAGAGCAGCCAGAGTGGGATTATCATCGTTGGGTACTGCACATGGCCGGTTGGCACGCCTACCGTGACGAGTACGGTCGTCCAGTTCTTCCCCCGGTGTGTGATTCTTTATTTTATTTATTCTTTTACTGTAAGTAAAGATAGTTAAAATTTACTAAATTTTTGGTATCCTTGCAGGGTCCTGCATACATGCCGACACAGCCTGAGCATCATGAGTCTTCAGAGATCCAGTCTGTGCAGGATGGCAGGATGAGTTTTAGCCTTGCAGACATATATGCCGACACAGCCGCCTCCCCGCCACCGCGTCAGCCGTATTCAGAGATGGCTCACGATTGGGAGGCCTCTGGTAGCCGGACTCAGGCTGATGTTGAGTCCCAGTTTGTGGCATCCATATTCCATACTCCCACGCCACCGCCAGCTACCGACGGGGCCTCGGATCCATGGGATACAGCACTTACGATGAGCAGGCAGGACAGCCTCGAGGATCATATTACACCAGCTCGCGCCGCGCAGGCAGGACATCCTCAGTGGGAGGATTGGCATGAGCGCAGGTTCAGTAGAGAGAACAGGGGTATACCACCTCACCTATTCTCCCCTTCGCAGTACGATGGATAGAGGGTATATTTTATTATGTTTTAGTTTAGTTGTGCTATGTTATGTTTTATTATGGTAGTTTAGTTTAGTTTAGTTTGGTAGTTTTAGTGTAGTGTAGTTTCGTTATGTTTTATTATGTTTTATTTTTTTAGTGTAGTGTAGTGTAGTTTATTATGTTCCATTTTATTTTTTATTATGTTCTATTATGTTTTATTATGTTCTATTTTTTTTAGTGTAGTTTATTTATGTTTCGTTATGTTTCGTACAACAAAAAGAAATAACATCCATTCACGATCATAAAACATACTATTTCAAACTTAATATAAATAACATCCAGAAATAACATCCAAAATATAAAATACAAACTTAATATCTGCTTCAAACGATCATACAACATACTATTTCGTCTTACCGGTCTTGAACGTACATGGAACAAAATCATCGTCCGAGGTTGACGATGACGGCTCGGTAACAACAGACGACGTGCTAGCCTTAGTCTTAGCCTTAGTCTTAGCCTTACTCTTCGTCTTAGGCGTCTGTACATCATCTTTTTTTTTTCCCAATCCATAGCCGTAGGGGTTTTCTACAAAATCATCATCAGATATGTCATTTCGTTTAAAATCATCAGCAGATCCTTGCACACATTTCCTAGACCAAATTGGACAGTCCTTTCTCTTCCTTCCGCAGCCCCAATTGCATTTCTTTTCCTCGCTCTTTCCTCGATTGTTACTGTCCATCCTCCTCGTCTACAATTTATTTGGAAAATAATAATAAAAAAAACTGCAACATAATAAAGTTCATACAACCAAAGTTCATACAAATAAAGTTCACAAAATAAAGTTAATTCCTACGACTCCTTCTAAAAGGAAGGCCCCTGAGCCAACCAGATCCCCATGAGGATGTGCTCCTTCTATCTTGTTGCACTGTTTCGTCTTGCCGGTTAGCTGTACCGGACGGTCCTGCTTGCGCTTCGTTAGCTATACCAGATGTGCTCGTCCTTCCTAGTTGAGATGTGCTCCTTCTAGCTGGTTGCACTCCTTCTTCTCGCTGGTGTGCTGTATCGGATGGCCTTGCGCCAGATGTGCTCCTCCTACCTGCTTGAGTTGTGCTCCTTCTTCGCTGGGTAGTACCTGAAGGCCATTGCATTCCAACCGCCTCCCTTCCTGCCGGTACTTCTCCCATTGCCTCCCTAAACATCATATTTGCATTTTCACGGTCTGCTGTACGGCTTCTGGCTGTGCTTCGCCGCGGCCCTTGCGATCCACTCGCCTCTGCCATAACTCGCTCATTCTCTGCTACATTTGCTGCGTTATGAGCCTCTGCAGCCCAAATATGTTAGTTAGTAAGCTATTCAACATTGGAACCGAAAATAATTAGGAATGAATGTGACATACCTCGCCTCTGCCTGTCAGAAGTGGAACGGCGAGGACGGTGCCCCCGTCGCCTACCTTGCATTTCATCCATGGTCATAACTTGACGGATGTGTTGTCTCCTACCACGCCGTATCCAATCTTTGTTTGGCTCAATTTTAAGGGTAGTGGTTGCAGGCCAATCTTCAGGATTGCCATAAGGAACAAACAGTGCATTCCAAGTACTCAGAAGGTAGTCCACCTTATACCAGTGGGCAACAAATAGGTTGGGTGACCAGTTTCTATTACGACAAACCGCTAACACATGAGCGCACGGAATTCCAGTTAATTGGATACCTCTGCATGTACATTCCACTTTTCTCTCTGGCCCGACTGTCACGATATACTGGAACCTTCTATGAATAATTGACATAGTTCCATCCTGCGTTTGGACCACTGGAACATATTCATTTGGGCCCGTGACTTGGTAATTACCTTCGCCGTGCGAGTATGGGATGACATCCATTTTTGTAGCTTTCTCCCACCGTTTGGCGAGCTTAACATGTACCCGTCTGGAAAAAGGCTGTTCTGCATTGCTTTGCTCCGTCGCTGCCTCTCGCCGTTGAACAAACCACCTATTGCACTTGGCGAATGTCTCCTCTACAAGTGCAGCCACGGGCAACATTCGGCTATCCTTGAAGACAGCGTTCAGGGACTCAGAGCCGTTTGTTGTCATGATACCAAATCGGTACCCTCCATCACAGGTCTGGAAAATTTTTTCAAAATTTGACGGCTCCATGACATCATCAGGACGTACTTTGCCCACTCTCCTCAGAAAAGCATTACACGTCGGATTTTGCTGCAATAGAACAAAGCAAAATTAGACGAAATGCATCTAAAAGAAACAAAAATGATATAAATTAGACAATATTAGACATACCGAGCAAAAATCTTCGAACATCTCTTTCAGCCTTCTTGGCTTCTTCTTCCTGGCTCCTTGTTTGAACCTAGTTCCGTACCATTTGTCCTTCCCACACGCCTGGACCAGGTTATCTGCAACATGTTGGATACAATACCTGTGCACAAAATTATCCCTATCCCATCCGTATTCAGGTTTCAATGCAGCTTTGATACCCTTGTGTTGGTCCGATATAACACATACGAATCTATTCACACCAATCACATTAATCCTAAGCCAGTGTAAGAAAAAACCCCAGTTCTCTTCATTCTCCGTATGTACAATTGCAAATGCTAGAGGCAGCAATTGGTTATCGGCATCATAGGCGCAAGCCATCAAAAGTCTGCCCTCATACCGCCCAGAAAGGAAGGCTGCATCTATACTGATCACCGGCCTTAAGTAATCAAATGCGGTAATGCATGGTCCGTAAGCCCATGCCACGGCCCTGAATTGCTGAACACCTTCTTTGACCAGTCCTGTATTTTTATCGATGCTCGGACTTGTTAGAAATTGGTATTTTGAGCCGGGATTCGTGTAACATATCCCGTTAAGCAATAGTTTCATAAAATTGTACGACTCTTCCCAACTCCCAAATTGCCGGGCAACTGCAAGCTCACGACCTCTCCAAAGTTTGTTGTACTTCGGGGTTATACTGCCAAACCTAACCCTCACGCAGTGTGCCACACTCCGGATGCTCATAGTGGGGTCTTCCTTAATGCCTCTCTCGATGAGGTCTGCGATAATTGATGCCGTGAGTTGTGCATGGTCCGACCTTTCAAACTCAGATTCGCATGTGTGAGGCGTGTCTTGCTCAGTTATCATCCATGTATCTCCGGCAATTGTTGCTCTTGCCTTCAGTTTGAAACGACAACCCGTAGTACTGCATCTAATTTCCAGCCGGGATGTGTCACTTCTCTTCGTATACGTCTCCTTGTTCTTGTCAACATGGTACTCTCTGATCTTTTTCGTCAGTTGCTTTTTACTTACGAAGTATTGGCCTTTCGCGAGCTCACTCCTGTACTCAACCCGACGACCATAGTAAGAAATATCTGCTTCTCGGAAAGCAGATGTGTCATTGAAGTTTACAAAAGGGTGAGTCTCAGAACGGCCACCCAACGGCATATTCTCTCTATTCTGCCTCACAGTGGGCTGTGTGTATTCTTCTTCTTCATCTTCTTCATCTCCTTCATCATTAATGTCACATTCTTCTTCCCCCAATTCATCCCCAGTTTGCAGATTCTCCTCCGGTATCTCGTTTATAAATTCAAATTCTGACTCGTTTGGATCTTCCTGTACTGGTGGCGGTCTGGGGTGAGGATTTGGTTCAGGGCCAGGTAAGGATGAAGGACCGTCATACATGGATATAGGTGGGATAAAAGCTGGAGATTGGGGTGAATTATTGTATATTTCTTGTTCCGGTTCTGCTACAGGCATTACGATAAAAGGAGTGTGTGGTTCATTATCTTCTTGATAATGTTGGGCAGCCGAATTTTGGCCTGAACTTCCGGCCCCTGACTCTTCGCGAATTCTGCGTGCAAAAACTTCCAATAATGATTCGCCAGACCTCAAAACCTGCGCTATTAGACCTCTCAATGCCCCGTTATCTCCCAGTGTGATTTTGACATACTTTCCTGCGTGGACCATTCGGGCCTGAATTTGTAATTGGCAACGATTCCTATTGTAGCCGCTCGCTTCATAAATAAGCGATTGCAACTGCTCAAATGAGAAATTTTCATCAACCCAAAACGTATTTGCTGCAGGCTTGGAGTAACGTACTCCATACTGGTCAGTTATGAACTTTCCTCCAAAATGTATTGAAATTGCAATAGACATGGCCAATAAACTACATTCATAAATAACAAATATTTGGTCAGTTTATTGATTTCAATTGTGAACAGTTGTGAATAGTCGTATATGAACAGTAGTGAACAGTACATACGTATGTGAACAGTAAATACGTATGTGAACAGTATTGTACAGTAAATACGTATGTATTAACAGTAAATACGTATGTGAACAGTATTGTACAGTAAATACGTATGTATTAACAGTAAATACGTATGTGAACAGTATTGTACAGTATGTGAACAGTAAATACGTATGTGAACAGTATTGTACAGTAAATACGTATGTATTAACAGTAAATACGTATGTAATTAACAGTAAATACGTATGTAAAAAAAATTACCTGACGACTTCTCCGTCTCCTCCTCCTCCTCTTCCTTCAGCTCCCCTCCCTTCCTCTCCCTCTTCCTTCCTCTCCCTCTTCCTTCCTCTCCAAAGACCTTCTTCTCACTCTTTTTTTTTTCACTTCTTCTCTCTCCACGCAGCAGTTATATAATTTTTCAAAAAAAAAACAGAGATTCGGAACGCTAGGAATATTAGCGGTCCGAATTTTTAATTCGGAACGCTAGGAATCCTAGCGTTTTGGGTAAAAATAAAAATATTTTAAAAACCTGGTTATTTTTATTAAAATATATTTTTTTTTGGGTAAAAATAAAAATCACGGTATTTAATTCGGTAAATACAGGAAAAATAACATTTAAATATAGGATTGGATATAAATGATAATCGAATTTATTTGTTATTGCTATTCCCAAGACACCAGAAACGGTTATTGTCAGTATTAATAATTAATTGTTTCCTTAATTATTATAAATACCACAAGTTTTCCAAAATTTAAAGACTTGCAAAATGCTTTGATTTAGCCTCAAATCCGTCCCATTTACTAGTAAAACTAGCCGAGTACTGAAAGATGAGAACGGAGTAGGTCCGGTGCCCATCGGATCTACTTTTAGGTTCAACGAGCACGATGACCGTCCGATTTAATTTAAGATTTGTGTGCACAAACATTGAAACAAACACGCACTAATTTTAAAGCGTTCCGCATGAATCTTAAAGCAAATCAACAGAGATTAAACCCATCGAACCAGAGTAGGTCCGATGCCCATCGGACCTACTCTCAAGTGCTGAAAGATAGTTGCGTAAAGCCTTCTATGGGTTTATTGTGATATTTTTTTTTTTCCTCATAGCAAGTTGCCAATTCGCCATCAATTTTACTTAATTTAAAAGACAAGCTTGTTTAAAGTTTTAAGATCTTTTTTTCGTGAGACGGTGCAGTGTGCAAATGTGCATCCAAGATTCGATTCTCTTGAGAAAGACCTACGATACGGCATGACTTTGATTTGACCATGTTGTTTAATTTTCTTCTTTAATTCGTGGTAAAATCCAGTTAAAAACTCAAAATAATCATACTTAAATTTAGGTGCCTATGAACTCCACTTTAAGCTGGAAATTAGTGAATCGATCGGATGTTAGATGTTGGATCATAATTCAACATTGAGCATATATGTAATATAATTATGAATTGTATTCTTTAATTAAGTGATATAATATGTAATTAAGATAATAAATAATCTATGTATTCAATATAGTGTTGTCTATAAATGTGTAGACCTATATAATAATGGGTCTCCAAAGCACAAGACATAGGTGATACATAACTCAGTTTTCTGAACAACAGTTATTTTAGACAGAATCTGAGTGCATTCTCTTCTACTTTCACCATCAAAGATTAGAGAGGAGAAATCCATTAGTAAAATTTGGAAGGGATTTCTCAAAGGCATGTCTTACTGTCTTGAAAGACTTAATCTACGACCATACGACGTACCGGCGAGAAGAGCTTATTGCAATTGAAGACTTGTCTCGTGCACACAGAGACGACTCTTCGCACTCAAGGATTCCATGACCAACGTTATGGAATCAGATATTGTATTCCGCACTTATAACTGTGTTTTATGAGTCAGTTTTGGCATAAAACGGTCCATAAGTTAAGGTGGAAAAATGTTTCTCCTTCTTCGAAATGTAAGTGTTTGATCTCTATATGAGATGTAATTATTTGATTTCTAGATAAAACGTAATTGTTTGTCGTTATGATTCTCCAACATTAGTTACACATTTAATTTTAATTTTATATTAAAATTCAGCGTTTGACAGACTGTATCATTTTAGAGGAGGGCTCAAATGCTCCATTGATTCATGCCCCAATTATACCCCAACATCTTTATCTTCAATTTCAAAGTTCAAACAGACGATCCGAACCGCTCAACATGATATCCACGTTAAAATATGATTGGAGACCAAATTTTATATTTTTTGAAAATTTTTTACTATTTTTTAAAATAGGTACAAAATCATTGTTTTTAGATGGTCCGTAATTTTCTGAAAAATAGTGATTTTGTACTTATCTTAAAAAATAGTAAAAAAATTTCAAAAATATAAAATTTGATCTCCCATTATATTTTTAACATGGATATCATGTTGAGCGGTTCGGATTGTCTATTTAAACTTTAAAATTAAAGATAAAAATGTTGGATTACAATTAAAATATGAAGCAATGGTGCATTTGAGCCTTCCTCATCTCATTTTATTGTGCTATTTCGGTCAATCACAATTTCAACCAACTTTTAGATATGATAACACGTTGTCATATTACACAATTTGAACTCTCTTGCCTACTTATTTGCTCCATAGCTGCTTATATTTTAAAATAAAAAAATGAGGAATAACGTTACAAATTTCAAAATTTAATCAATTCTCTTTTAAACTGTCTTTACAAATATTAACTTTGTTGCCAGCTGAGATGAATTGAACAATTTAGAAATTTTGCTTAAATGAAACGTTTTTTGTACGGCTTAATTTTTTTCTGAAAAATCTATTGCGACACATATATCATATATTGGAGTCCGGCTAGTATGACATCGATGTCATATGACACCAATTACAAAATTAATTGGATAAACTTCAAACGACTAATTCAAACCATTCAAACCGATTTACTTTATGAGTGATGCATTTACATGCAAAAATTTTATATTTTCGAGTTATTTTAGTATCAAATCAAGTGGTAAAAAATGTTGAAAAATGAATGCATTAAAATTAACTTAAAAACTCACACATTTGACTGCTTGACTTGATACTAAATAAATTCAAAAAATTATAAATTTTGCATGTAAACGCACAACTAATAAAATAAATCGGTTTGAACTGTTTGGATTTACCGTTTGAAGTCAATTCAATAAATTTTGAAGTTAGTATTATATAGACTGAAATGACACGGATATCATACTAGCCAGATTCCACGTATTGTCCTGAATAAGCACAACTATATTTTAATTTTATAATTGTGGGGTCCATAAACAATCAGATAAGTATTTCTAAACTGGCAATCATATTACGTAGCATAGAACGAGCGTTCCCTTATAAAGTTATACCCATGCCGATCAACTCAACCTCATTTCCCAAAAAATAAAATAAAAAATCAATCTTGCTAAGTTGGTATGATATTGATGGGGAACTTTTAGTGGTTATCGCAATTTTGGAATGCTTAGGCGAGCTATTGCGTATGCTGAAAACGAACACGTCGGCATTTACGATTTTATGGATATTCGTGTAATGGGTCATTTCCTACGGATAAGGGACCCTCTGTAAGTCTGCACACAAGAAAACGGAGTAGAGATACGGATTTATGAGCGGATTTGAAATGGTTTGAGATCCGGAATATGTCCAGCCTGCATACAGCTGTATCCCAACAGCACCTTGACCGTACGTGTTTTATACCAAATCCGGTTCAGAGTTCTAGGGGAAATTTTGTCCGGATACCCCTAAAGGTTACTTATTTACTCTCCAGAATTTCTGGGTTTAGTCTTGTGCAGTGGGATTTTTTTTTTAAAACGTAATTAAAATAATTAATTTTAAAAAAACAACTTGATTACTTTTTTTTTTTTTTTACAAAAATCATAAAAACCAAATGCCAATTCGGTCTGAAGGAATTTTTTTTTTTATACCGAATTGGCAATTCAGTCTGGCCTTTTTTCACAGTTCCCGCATCTTTCTGTGTAACATTTGTGTAATTTAGCCCAGACCGAATTGCTAATTCGGTCCAAAGGTTTTTTTTTTTTTTTAAGAGACACTAAGAAGAGCAAATAAAGAAATCTAACACTGAAAATTTGAATTTTTTTGTTTAAATTATTTGTTAGATTACTTCTTTTGATTTATAATTAGCATATTTATACTAAAATACACTAATTACTTGAAATTATGTTGAATTACACTATATTACAATAAATTATGTTGAATTACACTAAATTATGCTAAATTACAATAACTTCGCTAATTATGCTAAAATACGGTAAATTACGCAAAATTACGCTAAAGTAGACCGATTTTGTGTCATCTTTCATGAATCATAAAAAATAGTAAAAAAATTCCGAAAATAGTAAAAATTGGCATCCTACAAGTTCATTATGTAACTAATTTACTGAGCTACTTAGATTGAATAATAGAAATGAAAATCTTCATCGGAAACTTCAACTCAAGTTTTGAGGCTCTTCCCTTAATTTTTTGGCAATTCTAAATTTTGAAATTTGGCGTAGCGGGCATGGACACATGCGTCTTTTAGCTTTCCGAAAAGTGGTCATTTGCTGAAATCGGACACTCGAGCGCCGTTTTATAGCCGTTTGAAGTTTCGTCGTCGTTTTTCGCCTTTTCAGTGAAGATATCGTCCCTATTCATATGTAATTTAGCGTAATTTACCGTATTTTAGCGTAATGTAATGTAATTTAGTGTAATTTAACTTAATATAGTGTAATTCAACATAATTCAATTAATTTAGTGTATTTTAGTATAAATATGTTAATTATAAATCAAAAGAAGTAATCTAATAAAAAATTTAAATTTTCAGTGTTAGATTTCTTTATTTTGCTCTTCTTAATTTCTCTAAAAAAAAAAAAAAAAACCTCGAGATCGAATTGGCAATTCGGTCCAGAATGAATTACACACAAGTCTACACAGAAAGATACGGGAATTGTGAAAAAAGGCCAGACCGAATTGCTAATTCGGGATAGAAAAAGAAAATTCCTTCAGATTGAATTGGCAGTTCGGTTTTTGTAAAAAAAAAGATAATCAACTTGTTTTTTTTAAATTAATTATTTTAATTTCGTTTCTAAAAAAAAATCCTGTGCAGTGCAGCAGTGGGCGCCAACTGAATTGCAGCCGTGATTTTTATTTTTACCAAAAAAAAAATATATTTTAATATAAATAACCAGATTTTTAAAAGATTTTTATTTCTACCCAAACCGCTAGGAATATTTGCGGTTTGAATTAACAATTCAAGCCGCTAGGAATTCTAGCGGCTTGAATTATTAATTCAAACCGCCAATATTCCTAGCGGCTTGAATTAACCAATCACCAAAAAAATTATTTATTATTTTATTAAATGATAATTTTTCACCGATAACCCCAAAGTTATTTTTATTACAAAGAATTATATTATAAAAACTTATCAATAATATAAAATTTCGTTTATTATTTTATTAAATGGTAATTTTTCACCGATAACTCTAGAAATTTATTCACCGATAACCCTAAAGTTATTTTTATTACAAAGAATTATATTATAAAAACTTATCAATAATATAAAATTTCATTTATTATTTTATTAAATGGTAATTTTTCACCGATAACTCTAGAAATTTATTCACCGATAACCCTAAAGTTATTTTTATTACAAAGAATTATATTATAAAAACTTATCAATAATATAAAATTTCGTTTATTATTTTATTAAATGGTAATTTTTCACCGATAACCCTAGAAATTTATTCACCGATAACCCTAAAGTTATTTTTATTACAAAGAATTATATTATAAAAACTTATCAATAATATAAAATTTCGTTTATTATTTTATTAAATGGTAATTTTTCACCGATAACCCTAGAAATTTTTTCACCGATAACCCTAAAGTTATTTTTCTTACAAAGAATTATATTATAAAAACTTATCAATAATATAAAATTTCGTTTATTATTTTATTAAATGGTAATTTTTCACCGATAACCCTAGAAATTTATTCACCGATAACCCTAAAGTTATTTTTATTACAAAGAATTATATTATAAAAACTTATCAATAATATAAAATTTCGTTTATTATTTTATTAAATGGTAATTTTTCACCGATAACCCTAGAAATTTATTCACCGATAACCCTAAAGTTATTTTTATTACAAAGAATTATATTATAAAAACTTATCAATAATATAAAATTTCGTTTATTATTTTATTAAATGGTAATTTTTCACCGATAACCCTAGAAATTTTTTCACCGATAACCCTAAAGTTATTTTTATTACAAAGGATTATATTATAAAAACTTATCAATAATATAAAATTTCATTTATTATTTTATTAAATGGTAATTTTTCACCGATAACTCTAGAATTTTATTCACCGATAACCCTAAAGTTATTTTTATTACAAAGAATTATATTATAAAAACTTATCAATAATATAAAATTTCGTTTATTATTTTATTAAATGGTAATTTTTCACCGATAACCCTAGAAATTTATTCACCGATAACCTTAAAGTTATTATAAATTTCTAGGGTTATCGGTGAAAAATTACCATTTAATAAAATAATAAATGAAATTTTATATTATTGATAAGTTTTTATAATATAATTCTTTGTAATAAAAATAACTTTAGGGTTATCGGTGAATAAATTTCTAGGGTTATCGGTGAAAAATTACCATTTAATAAAATAATAAACGAAATTTTATATTATTGATAAGTTTTTATAATATAATTCATTGTAATAAAAATAACTTTAGGGTTATCGGTGAAAAATTATCATTTAATAAAATAATAAATAAATTTTTTGGTGATTGGTTAATTTCCTAGCGGCTTGAATTATTAATTCAAACCGCTAGGAATATTGGCGGTTTGAATTAATAATTCAAGCTGCTAGGATTCCTAGCGGTTTGAATTGTTGTTAATTCAAACCGCAAATATTCCTAGCGGTTTGGGTAGAAATAAAAATCTTTTAAAAATCTAGTTATTTATATTAAAATATTTTTTTTTGGGTAAAAATAAAAATCACGGGAATTGCTGTACAGAAAATTTTATTTTAATATTTGTCTAGGGATTCACGAACTTTACGTGTGTATTTTTCCGATCGAGTCGCTACATCCCCGCTACGTGTGTTCGGTGTACCACATTTACTTCAGATCCAGTGCAATACCCGATGGACAGTCAATATCATCTTCATGTGAGTTAAAGAATATTTCTGTTTACATCCAGGCCGTCCAATCTAGGCCAATTGATTATTTAATAACTTGAGCTTTAAAGTTTGAATTTGAATCTTTTTAGGATTCATCCATACCATAAAAAATTCATGGTACTTTTTTTTGTTTTTCTATATTATTTAATACTTTTTCTACAAATAAAAAATTCACGATACCTTGCTTCCATATTTTTATTTTTTAGGTTCGATCGATCTGAACCACTCAACATTAAAATGTACGTGCAGACCAACCTTCATATTTTTTTGAATTTTATATTATTTGTTTAAATTGATAGAAAATCACTACTATTTTACGGTTCAACTTTTTTTTTTATCAAACAATTTTATACTTTCTAAAAATATAGTAAAATAATTTTAAATATGTGAACATTTTCATCCGCGTATATTTTGTTATAGAAATAATATTGAGTTGTGCGGATCGATTGTTTAGAATTTAAAAATACATATATCGGTTCATGTCACGAGCCGATGTGCGTTATGCATAGCATTCCGGTCTCCCTGTTATTTTGTTATTATTTCATTGTTCTCATAATTAATCATTACTATTAAAGTAACAAATTTCATAATAAATATTACTATTACTATCTTGATTAGTATTATTAATATTATCGTCGTCATTATTGTTTATATTGGTATTACCTATTTTTCAATTTTTACAATTGCAATTGCTATCAACATTATTATTACTACGACTACTAAAATAATTACCATTACCATCGTAAAACTATCGGGGGGTGTTCGATACCACATGAGGGATTAAATTTTAAGTCGAGTTAAGGGAGCACTTGTTCAGTAGGATCGGATTAAGAAAAAGGTGCTAAGTAAGAAAAAAAAAAAATTTCAGAGGAGGCAAAGTCAGTCGGGACCAATAGATCTTCATTAAAACTAAAAATACAGAAGGGACAGCTACCTCCCTTGGAACCATATGGACCCGCCCCTGTCTCAATGACTAACTCAAAAATCACTATTTTTGTACTAGTCGTTGCACGATCCAAACATATTCTTTATTTATAATTTAATTTACGCATGACAGAAAATACAAAGATTGAGAGCCTGTTGGGCACCCAAAATCCTACGGAAAATTAAATGGGTTTAGGTTCATATTCTCTGAATCATCCGACGGACACATTCTCTTCCCAAAACATCCCACCATTTTACCCCATATCCTTTCCATCTAGATTAAAATTGGGGGAAAAAAATCTATTCAAACTGAATTGTTTTTTTTTCTAATTGTGCACGTTGCTGCTTATTAAACCAGATTGCTTTGTAAATTCTTTTTATTTTTCTTTCTGTTTACTGCTTTTATTTCTCTTTAAATTTTCTTTTGAATTTCATACGGATATATGGGACTTGTGTGTGCGTTCTATAATATGCCTTTTCATGCTTATAAATAGAATGTGCCTACGAACTTGCCAAAAAAAGTATTCGTGATTGGTACCAATGGATAGGTACCGGTTCGGTACAGAAGATACATTAATAGAATATTAAACATGCTAAACATGTTAGAGAGCACTGAAAAATATATTTAATTTAATCTAACATGCTAAATATTAAATAAGATTTTAAAAACAATATTTCGGGAGAAATATGTACAATATTTTAAAAACAATAAATACATTTTCAACTATCCAATTTTCATAAATGCAACTTTACAACATTAAATGCATCTTCATCGAAAGAAGTACATGTTCCATCTTATTAAACACTTGTCGTTTAATTATGAAAAATATTTATATTTATAAAAATAAGTAATGTCATGCTATGTTATTATTTAATTGTATTAATGATAATTTTATTAATAAAGAAAATTGTACAATGTTAAATATTTTAGAAAGAAAAATAGATTTTTTCTCAATTAATCTCACGGCACAACCGAACACTCATTCCAGCACATTGTCATAATTATTCCTGTGCGTACCCGTACCCATGAATTCCCACTCCTGTCAAATTCCATCCCGTGTAATTCCATGACATCCGAACATGCCTTGAGTGTGCAAAAACTGGGTTCAATTATTCGGATCCCATATTTAATTCATAGGGTTCACGTTGGTAATAAATGATAATTACTGGTCTAATTAGGATTATTCTAGTTTGTTCGTTAGCAACCTAAGTACATATAAATTTATAAATAAACTCTCCCAAGTTGTCAAACTATAGAATGGAACTCATTGTCCAAGGAAATAAATCTCTGTGATTCTAATGGAATAACAGGATTCTGTTATTCCGATCCCAACCATTCAACTTCATTGAGATTCGTGTAGGAAAATATTTCTTCGTTGAGATCGGAATAACAGCACCCTGTTATTCCATTGGAATCACAGCAGATTTATTTCCATTATCCAATACCATGATGAGGTGGTTAAACTATCCCATGCCCCCCAATACTCCTCCTATTAAAAAGGCAATAAAATAGTGTCCATCCGTGCATAGTTTGGCTCATTCCCTTCCTGTTATCAATATCATACTGCTTACTATAATTTTTTATAATTCAAACTTGTTACTTGACAATTGACATTATAATTACTTATTTGTCCTCCAGTACGGGTGCCAGAGGAGCATCCACCACGAGACGGCCCAGACAGACAACCCACAATCCTTTGTGTCGATAACTGAACGCTGAATAATGTAGCGGGTCAGTAATATATCTGACATTCTGACTCAGTCACTCAGCCAAGTTTTGTAAAATAATTTAAACTAAACTTTGCTTAAAATTATTGTCAGTTAAAAGACACATATATATTCGGCTGCAAGGAATCCAGATAGGAACTCAATACGGATTAATTTATTCTTGGGCTGGACCTGGACTGGACCCTGTTTGGGTTGGTTGGGTTGGAGTTGGCACAGCAGCGGATCCAGCTCAGGACTCAGGAGGTCTCGGAGCAGTTTGCACGCTTCCACACCAATATTTTAAGCGTTTATTTATTTTATTGTTTTGTAATGCATTTTTCTATCCAACACTCACCCTCTATATTCCCACTTAGGACAGTCGTAGCATTGAATTTTTGTTCCGTTATTGTACAAAAATTTGCAAATTCGTGCTAATAACCATAACAGACAATATTATATAAGACTTATAATTATAATCTAATCACTATATAGCAGGTCAATCTAAACACTATGGCATAAGATCAACATATATTTGTAAAATACTTTTGGTAAAAAAATTGTTATTAAGTGTTCTTATAACAGACAATATTTTGATAAAGCTGAAGATTCAATGATTAGTTAGTGGTAATAATTATACACAATAATAATAAGAAATTTAAATAACATGCGTTTTGAGAGTAATTTTGATACACGAAAACTCACAATATAAATTCTAACAAAATTACAGTCGGAACTTTACATATATTTTTGAAGATATTTTGAAAATCTAGTAATTCAGTCTATTATTTTTCATAATATTACGCGGTCTTTTTATTAGACAAAATAAAATTTAAAATTTGGAAATACTGATAATATTTAATTATAAAAAACCTAAAAAATATATATTTTTTTAGATTAGGAAGTGAATTATGGTTCATATCTTTAGACATTACACCATGTTCAGACTTGAGAGGGGCACATCAAAGACTGTGCTCCAGCTATACACTTCCAGGCTGGCAGCACTGGCATCTTTAATCCTTCCAATTCTTATACGAAATCCGTCGCGCCTTTCCCTTCCCAATCTCCGCTCGTTCCTCGGCACCTACCAAATCTTCATACAAGAAGGTAGAACAGCAGTTCAAAGCGAAAGCAAGAGAAACACAAGGGGTCTGAAACTGAAACCCACACTACGCAAATCTCCCTCCAATGGACCCTTGTCAGTTCGTCCGGGTTCTGGTCGGAAATCTCTCTCTCAAGCTTCCCGTATCAACTCGACCCGTCGGCGCCGGCTCTGGAGTGCACCCTTCTTCCACCCCGTGCTATTGCAAGATCCGTCTTAACAAGCTCCCGTACCAGACAGCGCCGGCCCCACTTGTTGCCGCGGACTCTGACAGCACAGCCGCACCTTCCTCCACCCCTGCTGCTGTGTTTCACCTCTCCAAGGCTGACCTTGAGAAGATCTCTGGCAAATCGTCTCTCTTTGGGTCCAATCGCACAGCGCAGCTCAAGGTCGCAGTATACTCTGGTCGAAGGGGGTCCACATGTGGGGTCAGCTCTGGCAGTCTGCTCGGCAAGGTTACATTGCCACTGGATCTGAAAGGAGCCGAGGGGAAAGCCACTGTTTTCCACAGTGGCTGGGTATCGGTGGGGAAGAAGACTAACGGGGCAGCGGTTGAGTTAAATTTAACGGTTCGGGCTGAACCCGACCCACGATTTGTATTTGAGTTCGCCGGTGAACCGGAGTGCAGTCCTCAAGTGCTCCAAGTTCAGGGGTCGATGAAGCAGCCTATGTTTACATGCAAGTTCAGTTGCCGCAATAACAGTGATCTCCACTTAAGATCCAGGTTAGTTTCTTAGATTCAAACTTTTGGTTGTTCTTGTATACCTGATTTTGCAATGTAGTTTTTAATTTCAAATTATAAGCCCAATCCGAGCAATATTATATACAGTGCTGTAAATTGCAGTTAGTTATTTAGGTAGCTTTCCATGGAAGTTTGTTAGTTTAGGATTTTGTGTTCTTAAATCCGTTAAGATAACTTTAAAGTTAAGTTCCTACTTGTTCTGAATAATGAAGCAAAGTTCGTTATTTGACTGATGATTCCACAAAATTTACTTCCATTGCTTCGTCTCATTGGCCACCTCTAACGAACTTATAAAAAAAATTGCAGGTCCATGCAATCGGATCCAGGCAGCGGTCCCCGCAATTGGCTCCCAAACTTCGGGTCTGATCGTGAGAGATCTGCCAAGGAGCGCAAGGGCTGGTCAGTGACTGTACACGACCTCTCTGGTTCTCCAGTCGCCATGGCTTCCATGGTCACTCCTTTTGTGGCCTCTCCCGGGTCAGACCGGGTCAGCCGATCCAACCCTGGCGCGTGGCTCATACTCCGACCTGGGGACGGGACCTGGAAACCTTGGGGCCGTCTTGAGGCATGGCGCGAGAAAGTTGGGTCAAGTGGCTCTACTGACGGGCTTGGTTACCGGTTCGATCTCTTACCCGATAATTCCATGAACTCTAGCGTCTCATTGGTTGACACCTCTTTGATCTCATCCAAAGGTGGGAAATTTGCCATTGACTTAACGGGTACGGTTCCGATGAACAAAAACGGGTCTAGAAGTGGCTCTCCCGGGTGCAGCCCTAGAGGTAGTGGGGATTTCGGGTATGGTCTGTGGCCGTTTGCGGGTTATCGGGGCTTCGTTATGTCTACCACGGTGGAAGGCGAAGGGAGGTGTTCCAAGCCTACTGTGGAGGTTGGTGTGAATCATGTCGGATGCGCTGAAGATGCGGCTGCTTTCGTAGCATTAGCCGCAGCTGTTGATCTCAGTATGGACGCATGCAGATCGTTCTCTCATAAGCTGCGCAAGGAGCTGATCCACCCCAGCGATGCTCTTTAGCATCGAGATCCTTAATTTTGGGATATCATGGTTAGGTTTTGATGGCGGGGTTTGGACGCGGATGAAATTGTACAGAAGCGAGTGTTTGTTTTTTTTTCTTTCTTTTGCTAATTTGTCCCTAGCTTTTTCTTGAATTTAACTTTCACCTGGTCCAGAAAGCAAAAAAAAAAAAAAAAAAAATCACCGGGTCCATGCTGGTTTTCTGGGTGTTTTTTGTGAGGGTTAGTTGTAATTTTGTTAGTCTTCTAGGGGCTTTTTAAATGCTTAGAAGAGGAAATGATTAGTGGTGTAATTTGTAAAATACTTGTTGGCTTTTAATTGTGTTCGTTTCTTCCTTGGATAATGGCTTGTGGGGTTTGTACGTGATCATTTTTCGTAAAGCCTGAGTTCTCGGTTTAAATTGCCTAAAGGCCAAGTTTTAACTGTTTTTAAGCTCAAGTTCCTAGAGAAACCAAGGCTGGCCAATGGGCATGAATGGCCTGTTGGTTTATAGGCGTGACCCCACTTTCATATTTTTGTTTTTGAGGCATTCTGGAAAAAGAGCCAGATTAGGGGGGACCCAGGCACATGGTTCTGCCTAGCCAACTGCCCAATTACAATTCAAATGGTACGGATCTTTCTCTTTCTGGAACCCACTTATATTTTTGAAATGATCATTTCGAATTTTGTACCGACCCCTCTTCAAGAAGTTTGAAATCTAATTAATTTCATACAAAATGTATATTCATGCGGTCTTCATGGTTTAATATTTTTCGTCCGGAGCCTTAAAGTTTCTTTTACAAAATTACTACGATGGATTGATTGTTCCAGACTTCTAGTACAATTAATAACGAGATTTAATGCACAATAAATGTTGGAGGTACATGTCATGCGATCAATATTTACTTTTGTTTACGTCTAAGAAAACGGGACATGCTACCCTACTACCGGTACGAGTCCCCATCTTCTTAGATCCGAGACAACCTTAGATATGAGATTCCGGTACGTGATATCAGAATTGTTTGATCAAAATCGGAAGATACTGGGACCTTGTTTGTTTCATCAAAATCGGAAGGTATGGGGACCTTACTTTGAACTTCGAAGCATGATTAGCAGCACATATGGAGTCACATACAATACCATCTGTATGTATCATGCATGCATCAGCTACCTTAAATTTCGCATATGACGTTATATGTTATATTTCTTTTGTGAATGAATGAATGGTGGTTGCTGGTTTCGGAACTAAAGTGAGCAGTGGTGGGGTTATTACTTATTAGGAGAGTTATTGAGTGGTTGGGACTGATGACGCATCCAGAGGAATAGCTGCCGAGATTTTTATTTATATCCTTAGAAAAAGAAAAAAATTAACAAACCTGCTCTCGATATATATATATTTTTTAAGAATACTCTGACCGCCTCATGTTTGGACGGTCCAGTCTCCCTACCAAACCGCCTCACAGTGGGGCAGTCACCTATTCATACCAGACCGCCCCACTGTGGGGCGGTTTGGTGTTTTTTTTTTAATAGCGTGACCTAGCCGCCTCACCTCCTGTTGCTCTCTCTCTGTCCTTGTTGCTTCGCCCAAACCCCACCAAAGAGCCGCCCCTCCCCCCTCAACCCTCCCCCTTCCTCTCTCTCCCTCTCTCTCGCTAGGAACCCGCCCCCACCCTCTCTCCCTCTCTCTCTATTGCAAGGCCGATTCTTTAAAATATCACTAATTTTTATAAATATGTTATGTGAAAATTGTAAATCATTTAATGTACGGTAATTTTTAGGGTTTAGGGTTTAGGGTTTTAGAAATTGTCCAAAATTAGGATTTAGGGTTTAGGGTTAATGAAATTATCCAAATTGAGGATTTAGGGTTTCAGAAATTATCCAAAATTGTGTAGCAATTGTTTACAAATTGTTTTTAAAGTGTCAAAAATTCAGTAAAGTGTCAAAAATTCTATTATTACTGTACATTAGGGTTTTAGGGTTTAGGTTTTTTTTAGGGTTTAGGGTTTTTTTTAGGGTTTAGGGTTTTTTTTAGGGTTTAGGGTTTAGTGTTATAATGCATGAATTATGCCTTTTATTTTTTAGAGTTTAGGGTTTAGGGTTTTAATGCATGAATTATGCCATTTAGGGTTTAGGGTTTTAAAATTTTTCCGACATATTTAGAAATTGTTAGCAATTGTTAAGCATATGTATAAATTATCCAAATGTTAGAAATTTTTACTAATTAATGTAAATTTAAAAAATGTTAGAAATTTAGTAACCGGCTATTTTTAAATGTAGTATGGCCAGATCTAAACGGGGACGATCACGAGATACTATGGAGACCGGGGAGAGTTCACATGCTCCCGCTGGAGAGGCACCCGGTGTGGAGGGCTCCAGTGCAGAGTATTCCGCTCGTGATGCTGACACATTTAGTTCTCCTCTATGGATCCCACATATTAAGCACTGTGTCGCATACGCATCTATAGATGTAGGTACGTTGGTTTTTTATAAGTAATTCAAATAGCATTATTTAATATGACATATAGTCAGCTGCTTAAATTGAAATCATTGTTAAATGTAAGAGGAGACGATGTTGACAGTGAGACATCACACCCCGGAAATTCCGTACGTCTCTCATCCATTGATGGATCGGTGCATCACGAACCTCGACCTGTATCAGCTAGCCACCATGCCTTAGAGTAGGATCGATCAGGCTCTCATTTGCAGTCTAGTGGAGAGATGACGACCGGAGACTCATACATTTCACCTTCCGGTCGGGGAGATGACAGTCACCCTAGCTGACGTGAGCGCCTTATGGGGTTTACGGATTGATGGCGACCCCCTAGGCGGTGTCTCGGACCATTTAGACCTGATGAAGATGATATGGGAGTTGTTGGGGGTCGATCTAAATGTGCTGCAGAAGAAGAAGAAGAGAGGGGAGGATGATGAGTTTTGGTATTCTGGATACTGTATTAGTCTAGAGTCGCTCCGCATCTACTTCTCCCAGCGTCCGATATCCCCCGATACCACTGACGAGGAGGCCGTGAAGAGGTAACCATAAACATTTTGGAAATTAAAATATGTTCTGAACTCAACAATAATGACAATGATTTTTGTTGATTATTTTATAATGCAGGTATATTAGGGCGTTTGTGTTAGACTTATGCGTCAGCGTCATGTTCGTTGATTCCAGTGGTGATGCATTTCCGATTATGTTTCTCTCTATGTTGAATGACATTGACAGACCATCGAGGTGGAACTGGGGTGGAGCTGTGATCGCCCACTTATACCGGAGCTTGTGTCATGCTTGTCTGGTAAGTATGTACTAATATTGTAATTCTTATGCGTTTCAAATATTAGGGTTGAATAATTACCAAAGTTGCACCTACAATTCAAATTCAAGTGAAGAATAAGTAGATTGTCGGGCCACTTCTTCTCCTCCAACAGTGGTTGTGGTCACATCTACCGGTCTGTCGGCCTGTTATGCCACATTAGCCTCATATTTGGACTAGACTAGACGCCGATAGATGCCCCGTATACGGTGCCATGTGGAGTAGTCACCACACATACGAGAATACGGGCAAGAGAAAAATCGTGGGGATCTCTTATGTTCGGGGTCAGCTCCAGATGCTTCATGAGAAGAACATCACCTGGTCCTCCTATCGCGCGTTCTACGAGAACAACCTTCTTTGTCGGCTTACATTGGAGCAGAAAGGTCTCTGGTATTATCGAGGACTGTGTGTATGTTACTGGATAGTTGACTATTACTATCCTGATCGAGCGACCCGTCAGTTTGGGTTGGATGCGTTTGTCCCGGACTGGCTATTGATGGACGAGCAACATACTACTAAGCTACACAAGTACCCACTACTTAATTTCATTAGTTTTTTTATTACTTCTTCAGTCTTACACGTTACTAATACTATATTTTAATTAATTTATATTGCAGGACGAACCACCATAAGCCCAAAGTCGACTGGAGTGAGCGTCACGCGGAGGATTACAAGAAGGCACGATACCCGCAAGATCACTTATGGTCCCCGTCTACGGGTGATGATGTCGGCTTGGGGGCTGGGCCTTGGACATTGAGATATGCCGTCTGGTACCAGAGGTGGGGCATGCCGTTGGTATATCTACATGGGCACTATGGTGAGACCCTTCGACGGAGACTCATGGGTGATGCCTCCAAGACTTACTCTTCGGACTGGTTTAGGCTCGCGCGATAAATTTAACAGAAATCGACATATTTAAAAATTAAATGTTTATTTATGCATTTCTCTAATAATAATGAAAAAATATGTTGTGCAGCTTTTTTCCGGTATTAGAGGGGTGACACACAGCCTGGTGTGCATAGCGAAAACTGGTTGGAGAGCGATGGGATGTCAAATGCTCCAACACATTGCACAAGTCGTGGAGGACTCTGGCTGGGACGGGTGCCTCATTGGCATGTTGCATGACAGTAGGGAGAACATCAACTGGCGTGAGATAAAGCCCACACCACAAGATCCGGATCAGCCCCGAGTCGCTATCTATGATGATGAGATGCCGCCACCTTCTGCAGGTGATTACAAATTAATATGAGGGTGCCATACACAATCATTTCTCTTTAAAAATATATTCTTATTAAGTTATCTTCAATTCTACAGAGGATTACTCGGGTTGGGCATTCCACCAATGGGTGTTGAATAACAACGCATGGAGCGCTTACTACAACAAGTATGGAGTTCCGGTGCAGATTGACGAGGTCAGTGATTTTTTTTATTATTTAATTAACTTACCAGTTATTTGTATGTAGCAAAACTAACATTGTTTACGTGCAAGATGAGGCTCTTACCTGGCATGCCAACCCCGAGTTCACTATGACTGAGCTTACTAGAGATCATACCGGGTATGAGGTACAGAGCCTCCACAGACCACGATACGTAGAGACCAGAGAGCACGACAACGAGGCCAGTATGAGTGGGGCGCAAGCTGCAGATGCCTTTGCCTTTGCTATATTTGGCACACTGCCTCCAGCCACGTATCCTTCAACCTGGGAGGCCGATCCATGGGAGATGCGTACATAGCCGGTGATCCAGGAGGATCTCCCAAGGGTCTGCCGTACACAGTTATCTTTGCAGGAGGAGGATCCATGGGTGGCCGGTGCAGCGTCGGAGATGGATGTAGATGATCTCCAGGATAACGAGGAGGAGGAGGAGGAGGTTCACTTGAGGCGTCAGCTGCCGCACTGGATCGCCATCCACCTCCTAGGTTGGATCTCTCCGGTCGTCGTCGCCCTCGTCGTTAGGTTTTTTATGTTTTTTTTAAGTTAGATTTGTAGTATTTTATGTTTGAGTTGTTATATTTCTTGTTTGTATTGTTAGATTTTATGTTTACCATTTAGATTATTTAGTTTTGTTGTTTATCTAGTCGAAAAAACAAAACTACAATAAAACATTACAACAAATAAAAGTATAATCGTCAATTATAACAAATTATAACCATAAATCATTATAAAAATTGCAACTGTAAATTACAAAATTAAAAAATAGCACAGCATTAAAAAAAATAATAACCAAACCGCCGAAACGTGGGGTGGTCTGGTATTGATAGCTGACCGCCTCACAATGGGGCGGTTTGGTTGGGAGAGTGGATCGCCCCACTGTGGGGCGGTCAGGGCGTTTTTAAAATAAAAAAAAAAAATCCGAGAGCAGATTTGTTATTTTTTATTTTTGGGAGGGTATTAATAAAATTCTCGGGACTAGCGGTTCCCTGCTGTTTTTTTTTATCTTTCAATAATTTCTTTTTTGTGTGGAGTTATTTTGGCAAATTTACTATTGGAGTTGCTGTTGCAGGGCCCAAAATTGTGGAGTGTGGGTTCCACTCCAAGATGAACAATCGTTTATAAAATTTGGTACAATTTTGTGTGTATCTTTTAAAATTTTTGAATTAATAGTATTATTATTTTTATGAATTTCAAAAATTCTCGAATTTATCTAATTTTTTTTCTTTTTTATAAAAGTAATTCTACATTTATAAATTCCCATTGTACTCTCTATTAATATATAATAATCTTGTATAATGAAGTGCGAATTCTCTGTTCCGAAATCAAAATTTATTTCAGAAAGTAGATATTGAAGATGCATTAATTAACTTATGGGCATATATAAATTTATTTTTATGAAATTTCACATCATGGGCATATTCACCTGAAAAATGTTCTCACCTTGGAAGTTCGAATTGATTGAACACAATTTTTTTACAAGCACTCTCGCAATTGAGAGGCCTGTTCTCTTCAAGAGTCTAAAGTAAGAAGGTATGCAAATATGTTTAAATATCACCGTGTATGTGTTATAAAAATAATCAAATATCTCTACAAACCTGTTAATTAAAAGACTAAATCTTTCTTTTACATATGCTACATGTTTTTTTTTTATATTTTAGTATATTTTAATGGAGAGTAAAATGAGCACTTTATAAATGTAAAGTTAGATTAATTGAAAATGTGAGAATTTTGCTGTCCGTGTAGGAGGTTGTAGGTTCGAAATCCGGATGAGAGAATTCTTTATAGATATTAAATAGTTGTGTGTCTTGACATCTAATCTTTACTAAAAAGAAAATGTGATAATTTTTGAATTTTTTTTAAAATAAATATGATTTGACAAATTTTTGAAGAGAAATATGTAATTTTAAAGTTTTTGAAAGATATACATAAAATTCTGCCTTAATTTATTATATTGCTTGCAAAATGAAAGTTAAATTAGCAATAACTTTATTTGTTTTAGAAAATAAAACCTAATCTTGAGGGAGATCGGTGAACGAAATAGCCTCAAGCCAAAGGGTTTCTTAAAACAAAATCACGCAGGAGAAAATATTAAAAAAAGGATTAAAAATAAATTATGGAACCAGTACAAGGAAATTTAAAATTATTGGGTAAGGATTGTTGACAATAGATTAATTAATAGGTAGCGACTAATAGTTCCCGCCATTCCGTTCCCTAAACGCTCCCCGCTAACTGACGCGCTAATTATGGTTACTACCGGTACAAGTGGTAAATTTCAAATTTTGTCAAACATTTATTCATCACTAAAATTTAAGGTATTCATACCTACGCAATAAAGTTGAAATATTTATGTTGTATGGTATTTGCAAAAAAACAGAGTAACTGGAGGAGATCATAACATTTGAGAACCACTACTTTCGGGAACCACTACTTTCGGGGACCAGTAACGACTAGGGAGGACCGCTAACGACTGCTGAAAGCGACATTAGCCTGAATTGGGGACCGCAAACGTCTCTTGAAAGCGACCGCTTAGATTGGGGACCACAATCGCAAAAAGTCACGCGGATCACTTTCAGCACTACATTCATTTATTAAATTCTTTTAAATTAATTCATATACGAAAGGTAAAGTATTCATACCTACAAACTAAAGTACGAATATATATGTGACAAAGTATTCTTAAAAAAACATAAAAAATATGTAATTGGGGACCACTACCTATCTTGTACCCAATATGTAAGTAACAATTGTTAAGCAATGAAGTATTCATAACTACTTCTTTATGTTATTATTCTTTTCATACTTAGTTTAGCTAAATTATTGATATCTAAACACTTAGTATTCATACTTATGTGTGAAAGTGTGTATTCGTATGAACAAAAATTGGTCTTTAATTTTTTTGATATGTATTAGATAATAGTAATCATATTAACATTAGTATTCATACCTATGCATTGATGTATGCATATAACAACAAAATATACAAGAAAATATTAAGACAAATTTTGAAACAAATATACAAGAAAATATTGAGACAAATTCATGACAAAATATTAAAACAAGACAGTATTGTTTACAACCATCCATATCAAAGCTATTAACCAGCCAAAGTTGCTCAAATATGCCGAACCATATAACAACAAAATATCACAGTTTACTAAAACAAATAGCAGTTTACCAATGCACAAAACAGTTTCTCCAACCACGGTTAACCCAGCAAATGACAGTTTCAATTTCAGTTTCCCCAAGCATCACAGTAAGACCAAGCAAAAGAAAAAAACCAGTTTACAGATCACATATTAGCAACCAGAATACCAAAAACGAGGAGGAGATGCCCCTTCCTTATCAAAACCTGACATTTTGAACACAAAAAAAAATATTCATATGATATAAAAATATTAAGACAATCATGTTTTCATATCAAACATCTGAAGTATTTATCTCCAAAGTAATAAACAATTGGTATCAACAACAAAAGTATTCATACCACAATATCAGGTTTCAATCAATAACATATCAAGTATAAACATTTAAATAAACAATTGTTCATACCAGATCTATAAAATATTCATATGATATAAACTATGTATCAAGTATTCATATTAACAATATCATATATTCTTATAACATAAAACAAGAATTCAATCACATGTTCCTATAACATAACATATTCTTATAACAAAAACTATCAAGTTTCCAGTTGAAGCATATCAATAATTCACATAAATACAATCACATGTTCATACCAGATCTATGAAAAATTCATATCAGATCATCATCATCTAAAATTAAAAGATCAAATTCATCATAAAAACAACATAAAAATGAGTCAGCTACTTATAACATTACTATAAAGTATTCATACCTGAGTTTTCTTTCAGAAGTGAGGGATGATAATCTAAACTGAAATCGCCTGAGATAAACTGAAAGAAGAAAACATAAATCGATAATTTAAATGACAGAAAAAGAAAATCGATGATCAAAGAATGAAAGAGAAAAACATTACCTGAGGGTAGTAAGAGAGATCACCTGAGGGATGAGAAAGGTGCGAGATTGCGGAGAGAGGTGCGAGATCGCCGGAGAGAAGTGCGAGACCGACTGAAAGAGAGATGCGATCTCGCCTTAGAGAAAGAGGTGAGATCACCGGAGAGAGAGGTGCGAGGTCGACTGAAAGAGAGGCGATCTCACCTGAGAGAAAGGTACGAGATCGCCGGAGAGAGGTGCGATCTCGATCGCCTCAAAATTGCCTCAAAATCATATACGATAAGGAAAGCGCGCATGAGAAGGAAACTTTCAAAATTCAAAAAAAGAAGGTAATAAAGACAGATGCGCCGCCAGTGGGTAATGACAGTTAGACGGGGACCACTTACAGTTAGTTATACACGCTAATTAATGATTAACATAGGTAGTTATCATCAGGGAACGTTTAGGGGACAAAAGTGAGGGGACAAAATCTTTTTCCTAATTAATATATCTGTATTAAATTTTAAACAACCCCATATTTACCCCCTCTAGGTGCCTTAAGGGACAACACCTTCATGTAATCTTCTTTATACCAACCATTGATCAGAGTCAAAATAATGATGATTTACGTAGGATTTTGGCTTAGGTTTTGCATATTTTCTCACACTTATGTTTAATTAATTAGAAAAAAAGGCTACTGTCACCCTTCTTTATGTTTTATTGCAGAAAACAGGTTTTGAGACTATTTTACACCAAATGGAGCTAGAATCGGGTCAATCGGATCAGCGACGCTCATCGACTAAGTCTCTATTACGGTCCATATTGCCTAATACGGACCAGGCCTAGCACAAACCAGAAGATAGCGCTGGAAGCGTTAAACCCTAACTGTCAAGGTCCTAATACGGACCGTATTGCCCAATACGGTCCGTATCCGAAGGCGTCTCTTGGGGAATAACTGCCGACAGCTGTTTCCAGATCAGTTTCTTAGCCCCTACTCAACCTCCAGACGTCCCTCCACTCCTATATAAAGCCCCTGGGCAGAAGGAATAGTTATATTTGTAATTAGGGTTATATTTGATTAAAGTGAGAAGAGAGGAGTGCTTGTAACAATGCCGTTTCGCGGCTAAGTTCCTTTTCTTAGGGCTAGGCAGTAAACCTTGTTACTCTTGATGTTTTGATATATATATTTCTGTTGATTATGATTTCTTGTTGTTGAAACAAAATGCTTTTGTGATTTACTATCTCTTCATCTAACTTCAATGATCTAGTTTGAGTCCGTTAGGGTAGTGACAGTACTTTAATGGCAAGAGAAACTATTTGTATGAATTAGCCTCGTTGAGATCTATTAGGTTTATGTGAAGAAAACCTTAGCGGGGAAACCATAAACTAGACCAACAAAATGCGTACCAAATTCCATCACTTGCGTAAAGTAAATCGCAGTGATCTGTGTAGTAATTTGGGGTATTTGAGAGATCAGACATTTGCGTAAGGTAAATCGCAGTGTCCTATGTAGAATCTCGGTGAAAGATCTGTCATTCTTGCGTAACATAAATCGCAGTGACCTATGTGGTGTCTTTCATTAAACAACAACAGGAAATCAAACGCAACAGGAATATATTGTCAAGGCGGATTGAGTGGCAATGGTGTGCCGAAACCCTAGAAATTCTCATCTCTATCTTTATTTTAATTACTTTTAATTGCTTCCTAATTTACATTGATCAAAACAACATCTCTCAATTTACAGATTTCATCTAGCCTTTTGAAAGATTGTGATTCGATCGCTCAAAGCATTGAACCAATATTCCCTGTGGATCGACCTCGAATATACTACTTGATAGGATTGTGCGTTTGCAGTCCGAACCGATAGCATTTCCGAGTTTATAAATATTAAAAGAAACATTGCTCTCTTTTGAGTGATCAACCATATTACTACCCTAATGGCAATAAATAAATTACATTGGATAACGGCTCGCAAACCGTATAAATGATACACAATAAGTGACTTGCAAGTCACTTTTAATTATAAATTAAATTAATTCACACGACACCTTAGGCTGCAATTACACACATCATTCATACATTCATTGCAACACATCACACAAGGCAACGTGATCATACTATTCACATATTTCGTAACTGCAATACAAAGTTAGACATAAAATCCAATTCTAAATATGGGCTCATGTATAAGACGATACAAAGGAGGGTTCCTAGCCCTTTCCATTATTGCATTATGTGGAACAATTCTTCATCGGATTTCATAAAATAATCATATAACAAACCAATCTAATAGATTCAATTTCCTTAAAACAGTTTTTATCAGATTAATCCAATTAATCTAAATTTCGAACCAATTCAATCGAATCAATTTTGTGAGAACAATCCAATTGATATGATTATTTATTAATTCCTTAACCCACAAAAAAACCGTGATATTTATTCGTATAACTTAATCAATCTAATTGATTCAATTCAGACATTAATCTAATTAACAATCAAAAATCAGAATTAATTCTATACAAGTGGCTTTGATACCATTGTAGGGTTTCAGGTAGGTTATATGTTAACAATTCGATACAGTTCATGATTTGTTCACTACCCGAAAACCAAAATCCATGTATAAAACTAATTCCAAGATTTATATAGAGTTTATCAGTAGACGCGCAGCGGATATCATCGTCTAGTCGTAGGAGCAATCAACCTCTTCTCTTTCTTCTCCATGTTGGATATATGCACTAGCAACAACAAATGCGTCTCCACTAGTATCTACACAAATAGGTTCGAAAACAACTGTCAATTAGGATGCTAGTATCGAACTAACAACCCCTTCTGTTTCTCTTCCTTTCTCTCTCACAGTTTCTGAATATATACAAATTCTGATAAAAGAGACCAATAGAAAAATGAACTGTTGATGTATATTTATAAACAACATACACCAGTTCGTTTGAGTCTGTTCATTTGCACCATTTTGCTTGAACCTCTTCAGAAATTCTTATCCAGATACATTGAACCATATCAGATCAGATTCAGAGCGGAGATTTCGGGCCTATAGTCTAATAAGAATTGATCCATATTATAACTTCATTAAATATAATATTTTTATTATTTTTAGAGAGAAAATGGAGATTTAACTTTTCAAATTTAAATATTTATAAAAGATTTCTATTTGAATTTAAATTTGTAATCTCCCACACAAAAAGCATTATATTTTTCCTCTAAATTAAATACTAGTTGTTCGTATCAATTTTGAGTTAATCACCACTAATTAACAACAATTATGTCTTTTTTAGATGCAGTCGTCCATTTATCGTGACATTGACTTTTACAATGCATAGTATAATGTGTAGTATTAGTTAAGGGTAAAACGATCAGTGTGATATCAATTTTTTTTGCAACTAGTCGGTTTCATTTATATGAAACATCAATAGAATTGTCATGAAGTTTTTTTTTTAATTATTCCGGAAGACTTTTTTCATTTGTGAGTTTTTTTCATAGTAAAAATAAGAATCCAGTCATTATTGAATTTTATTGATAGCTGGTGTGAAATTTTCAATTGTAAGTTGGGATGACAGTTTTTACATTTTGCAAGAACGGTCTCGTGTTTTTTCGTGCTTCAACTTTGTTGATTGAAGATTTGAAGTGCTTGGTACTCCCCCCTCCCCTAAAAAAAAAAAAAAAAAAAAAAAAGAAGGAACAAGAATATGATCTTCTGTTTTATTTTACTGGTGAAGAGTTTCTTTCAAGTACAGCTATATTGTTTGGTATAAAAGGGTCTGACATAGAAGGAATTATTTATTATTATATTTTTTATACAAAAGGCAGTAGAGACTGTAGTCTGTAGAGCGTTGGGTTCTAAGTTAGGTAAACGAAAAACTAATATTTCCTTGTCAATTTCAGTAAAGTTCTTTTATATGTATTTTTTAATTTTGGACGAATAAAATATAAGATTCTTTTGGACAACTAAGATTCCTCTTAAAATCAAACATTTTTGTTGGCTTGTGTTGAAAAGAGAGATTCTAACTAAAAATGAATTGGATCCGATAAGCGGAACATCTATTGTGTCTACGTGAGTGCATAAAATTTGGCAATTGCTTACTAGATATAACCGAAGTAACATGTTGATAGAGCCATGTACTAATAGCCATAAAACCGTAATGAACTAAGTATCAAGTTTAGATAGTAAGTTTATTCGGAACTAACGTACGAAGTCACAACCGACTTATAAGTCTAATTGGTTAGCCCGTTTGGGACTGACGTATGAAGTCACAACCGACTTACTGGCCTGCGAGACAAGTACATTCGAGACGTCCGTACGAGATCATAACCGACTTACTGGCCTGCAGAACAAGCTCATCCGGAACGCCCGTACGAGACCATAACCAACCTATAGGCCTATGAATACCCCCGAGTTCACTAAGCTCGGGGTCCACGATTTAGCAATACACGGTACACAAATGATAGAGTTACGTATCTACCAGATTTGCACACAGTTTCACCCTGACATGCATTAAATACATACCTAGAGATTCTAGGTAGATTTATTAATTTGTAATTATTTTTTGGATATTAATAAAAATGTCGGCAATACAATCATATTTTGACATATTTTCTCCAAATCCACAATTCCTCCTCAGAACCTCAAAAACTAACATTCATCTAGCGGTTTCAGAGCGGGGCCGAGATGGTCCGAATTTAAGTAGTTCACAAGGGGACATATTTTTTGTTTGAAGGCAATCGACTACTAAACTAAATTAAATGCGCGATTGTGTCGTACCGGTTGGTATTTGCTGGAGAACTAATTGCTTTTCCAGTCTGTACTTGGGCCCTCTCAGATTTGCTCATTATCACACGTTCTCTAAATACCTTGATTCTTAGATAAGTTAGTAGCATGCACAGAAATTTTGCGGTGTTTTTAAATGTGATTTTGTTCATATATATGGAAGGCGATTGCATACTGTATATACGAAATTTAATGCAGAAGTACATATACAGTTTTACTACAAGTTATTAGAAAAATATACATTAAATAAAATTAATTTATAACACAATGGTGTTCTAGCATAGTGTTTTGTACTCTTTACCATTCTCATAGGTTATGGGTTTAAGCCTTCTTTAAAACAATTATTTCTTGGACCTTTTTCGGAATTAGAAGCAACTGCATATGCTAAATTTTTTTTACTTACCACCTTAATAAATTCAAAAGTTAAACAACCACCACCCATATCTTCAAAATTGAGTTTTTACCACGCATACACCCTCAGAATGCGCACCAAATTATTATTATTATTTTTTTAGTGCACCAAATTTTTTTTTTTTTTTAAGTTATGTTCAAGAATAGTATCAAAGTTTAGTTTGGCCTCAATAATGATCAAACTAACGGCCAATAAAACATGAAATTTTTAACCAAGTTTCAGAAAACTCATTCCCAACTTGTAAGACAGTTCTTCTGGATTGAGCAAAGTTACAATCATGATGCAGCAAATTATTTTTTATTTGAGATTAAGAGGGAATTAGCATAACATAGTCAAGATCTTTCTCTATTTCCCCAAGTAACTAGCTTTCTTACACAAACAAAGCAAAGAAACTTCTTGGATTGAGTTTGTAATACCTCCAAATTATACTACAAATTATAGGCGTAATAGAACTAAAAAAATAAAAAGTTGGTGCACATCTCTAGCATGGGCATAAAATAATAAAATATAAAAAAATAATTTGATGCACATCCCCAGCAGGCGTACCAAATAATTTGGTGCACATCCTGGAGATACGTGCATGGTAAAAACTCAATTTCGGCTACATATGCATCTGCATCTGCATGACCGTATATTCAAAATCGTATAAGAAGAACTGCATGGAATTCTGAATACTATTTAAAAACACTGGAACTTATAGGGATGGTGCATTGCGGTGATGATTTTCATATTGGATAGTGTAATATACTACAATTTTGCGATAATTACGAGTTGTTTTAAATTCACAATTTTTTAAATATTTTGTGTGTTCACATATGTGACGGTCTTTTATTTGGGAGCAATTTTAGCACAGGTGATAAAAATTCTTTTCTCCATATTTTTTATTAGTCTTGAATCCTTTCTTTAGGTGAGGTTGTGGGAAGAGTTGAAAAAATAGCACGGTGGAACTGGCTCCGTCACGGAACGGCACGGCACGTGTGTCAGCTACGTGTCGTGACTTGCGTGTTTCGTGCCGTGACCATTTGCGTACCGTGTTCATTTTATGAAACCTTGGCACGACACGGCACGACACATGAAAGATTTAGTCACGGCACGGCACGACATGTTGTTATGCGAGTCACGTGTAATTAGGATCATTAGATATTGATTTAATGGTGAATCTTGAATAAACTAACTTAAATTATGATTAAATGGTCACGTGAGTCACGTATGGTCACGGTACGTTTAGGTACGACGTGACTCACGTGGCGTGACCATTCGCGTGCCGTGACCACCCCTTGACATTTTGGTCACGGCACGGCACATGAAAAATTAACTTGGTTACGGCAGACATGACACGAGACCAAAATCACGGCGTGTTAGTTACGGCATGGCACGTTTTTCTGCTCTAGTTGTGGGGCAACATAGTAACTTCTAGATAATTCATGTAAAACTCAGTATTATGGTAAAAAAAAGAAAAAATGTTGCTTCAGACGATGAAATATTTTATCTTCTTTTTACTGGCTTTGAAGTTTGAATTCGTTTTCTTTAGATGGTGAGCCTGAAATCAACGAACACATGGATCATTAGCCTGCGTATATAAGGCTTCAATTGAACTTTTAAAAAAAAATTATAGGCCCGTTAATTTCTGAGCAAGTCCAAAGGTCCAAGTACTTTCAAAGAAATAAACAGTTACAGAGGATAAGCTCAAAAGGTCCCATATTTTGAAAGAGAACAGCTTGGGTCTGATGGATTTAGGAAACATCCGATCCACTTTAAGATTCGTGTGCACGAATCTTAAAGCAGATGCGAAAGTTGTGGGTGCTAATTTTAAAGTAGATCGGACGGTCATCAAACCCATCGAACTTACTTTGAGTCCGATGGGCATCGGACCCAAATTGGTTCCATTTTGAAATCGAATTTACCACCATTTTTTTTTTTGACAAATATGTTATATTTATTTTGTTCTGGTTTTGTATGCTTTCATGTCTCCCCTTTGCTTTTTCATTTTTTCTGGTCATATTTTGTTCATTTTCGAGTAGGTCTTTTCATGTATAATATACTTTGGCAAATTTATGCTTGGCTTCATTTATTAATTAGTTAATAGACTTTTCTCTAGACGGGGATGAAGATATACATACCTGATCTCAACTTATATAATAAAGAGACTGGCTTTGAAGCATAGCAGTAAATTGGATCTGGGTTGTAATCCTTTATGATCTGTGTTCAACAATTAAGAATTTTTTTATTCTAAACTTTGTAAAACAGATAAAATTTTATTTCATTTTTATGATCTTTTGTATGTTTTTATGTTAATTTATGTCCATTGCAACACACGGGTATGTTACTAACTCTACACATATATAATGAAGAAATATCAGGCATTAATTAGAAAAAATTGATTAGATTTGACTTCATACTACTTAACTGCAAAAATATTTGAAAGACAGATAGTTTCGTATAGGCTCTAAAATATGGTGTATTTTTTTGTTTGTTCTTGAATTCATATTTCGATCAAAATTGTTCTTCTTAAGCTTTTATTTCCAACCAAGTTAGGATTAAAAATGAAACCCAACCAGAATCAGCAACACATGGACTTCCCAGGAGGTCACCCATCATAGTACACACATGCTCAATTCGTGAGAGTTTTATTTCCATAACGAGATATTTTTTTACCGCTAGCTCGCCAAGCCTATCACGAACCCTCATTTTTCTTAGCTTGGAACAGACTGTGCAGAAATTACGCAGTTGGAGTTATATTTCGATCAAACATCAAACGGAATAATAATTGGGATAAAAAAGGGGCTTTTGATGAATTATGCTCGATGGAACTTAAAAAAAAAAAAAAAACTGATTCTTTGTCACTTTGTGTAAACCGACACTACACAGTCCACAGACCGCATCTAATATCATAATTTTAGTGTGAGCCAGACAGCCAGTTGAGAGACACATTCCACGTACCGAAAACGACTTGGGCCAGGCCCAATTGCATGATCCATACTACGTGTTGTGAAGTTCCAATATTGATTAATATCTATCTACGGCTGTGCAACATTTGGCACTACAAGGTCTTCTTGTGACCCGTTACAGGATTTATCCATGGTTACGACTCAATTGATCTAGGTGATCTTAACTAGGCATGGCATGAACATGACCCCAACTGAGAGTTGTAGATTTTCTGTGAAACCTACTTGCATGTAACATTGATTTCTCTGAAATTGAGCGAATTGTAATGACACAGAACATCCGATGAGAGCTTAATGGGAAAGTTGAAATAGTAGATAGTAGATAGCTAGTAAATTCTCTTCTGGCCAGTGTCTCAGATTTATTAATTGAAACCTTTCTCTTGAGATAATTTTCTTTTTGCTCTCTTTCACCTTTTGTTTTTGATTCTTCCGAGAAATCGATCCTCCATAGATTTGTACAAGGTGGCAGTGTCGACAAGGTTTAGTTTTGTAAGAGACAGCAAAGAGAAAGGGAAAGGGGATCGGGAAGAAGAGAGATAAAAGGTGTCATCTAGACCGGTATTGTTCCCAAACCCTCTAATTCCTTATATTTGGTGCGGTTTCAAGAAATTAAGCCTTGCTTAGATTTATCGATAGTCATGTGTTCTTAATTTTTGTTCTATCTTCTTGTTTTTGGGGTTTAAGTACGGTTTCTAGTTCAGAAAAAAAGGAAGAAGTTGCAATTTGGAGATTTGTTTATTTTGTTTTCTTCCATTTTAAGTGGTAAACTACTTTTTTCTAGCAACATTTCAGCTAAAAATAAACTGTTTAAGATTGGTTCATGCAAGGGTTTAGATTCCCTTCTCAGAGATTGTTATTTAGCTATGAGTTTTGCTGCTTAACCCTTTTTCCTTTTTGAGGCAATGTTCAATTCTCAAGGAAAAAATTATTCCTTCCCAATAGGCAATGCCAACTAATTCTTACATAATTTGCATTAATTTTACAGGTTTTCTTGTTAATTTTGCAACAGCAGAGGATCAAAAGAGCTTCCCTTTTTATCAATCCCATATTATATCATTTCTTAGAGGCTTGATTGTACCAGTTCAACCATGATGAGGCAATCGTCTCGAAACCAAAGAAGCAAGAATCTAAAGATAAAGCATGTTCTCCAGTTACTTTTCTTACTGGCCATCTCCATTTGGCTCCTTTACCAACTCAAGCATACTTATGATCAGAAATACGCAGTAAATTCCACAACTAACAACCCAGATGAGAATCCAATTACAACAAATGATCAGATACTACCAGAAAAAACAACAAAATTAGGCCGCAAAGATCTACCACAAAATATTGAGAATCATAAATCTGACGGGGACAGAGAGAATGAAGTGGATGAAGAGGATGAAGAAAAGGACACAGAATTGGAACAATTGTTAGAGGATGTTGAAGTGAGAGAGAATGGGCAAGAAGATGCCGAGGAAAATGGAGAGGACAGAGATGATGAAACTGCGGATGGGGAATATGATGAAGAGGGGAACACTGATGGTGATGCAAATGATATGGAGGGGATGAAGGGTACGCTCCCAAGTGTTAATGCATCAATTTCAGTTGAATCTGATTCGGCTTCTAATCAAACTGTGAGTGTTAATTTGTCTATAAATCAAGAGAACAACAGCACCAACAATGTGGAGGTAAAAGAGGAGGTTGGAAAGTCAGGTGTGCAAGATGAGTTACATGCAATTCAGGTAAGTTTAGTTCAAGCTGCAAATGAGACCGCTACAGATGCTCCGCCATACCTGTCAACAAAAGTTGATGGCAAGAGGGATGAAATTAAGGAGGAATGAATAAATTTTAGTGTGATGTGCTCTCTCTCTCTATTAAATTGAGTTAGGAGGACTAGCTTTCAGATAGGCTACAGCTCAAGTTGTGAAAAGCATAAAGATCTATGTAGTTCCAGGCATATTAATTATATAATCTGTCAATGTAATCATTCCTTAAATTATAACTCGATTTCCTTCTAAATGTTTGGTAACAACAAAGCACTTTTGTTAGAGGTCAATTTGGGTCCGATGCCCATCGGATTCAAAGTGAGTTCGATGACCGTCCGATCTGTTTTAAGATTTGTGTTCGCAACTTTCGCATCTGCTTTGAAATTCGTGCGCACAAATCTTAAAGCAGATCAGACGGTCCCGAAACCCATCGGACCCAAATTTGAGTCCGATGGGCATCGGACCCAAGCTGCTCTCCTTTTGTTATCTATAAGCTGCAACTGCAACACTGGTACTCAAACGCCTTGGGAGTGCGTGCACTTCAGTAGTTATTAACTGATTGGTATATGTAACGAATTAAATAACAAAATTTGTCCTGATAATAGCCAACATTTTTTTTATGTAAGTTTGTGCAATAATATTCTGTTAAGGTGGTGAACTGATGATATGTTGTGGTCAATCTCTCACTTCACTGTCGTTTTCTACATAATACATTAATAACGGTACTAAAACTTAACCAATGGCAGAAAATCTTCTACAGTAATCACATAAAATGCTTTTGCAACTCAAGAGGATCTCAGGGCTGCGCAATTTATGGATACTGGATAATATAACGGCTCTCGTGCAGATAGCTCAATGTTGAATAACTGGAATATTAGGTTTCAAACTCTGAGATCCATTCAAAAATATAAATTTTCATTTCGCATCAAATCAATATCTGTAAGTATTGTAACCTGAAGTCAAAATGAGAACAGTAAAAGATGAGAGAAAAAAAATCAAACAGGCTTTAGTATTTTCCCAGCTCCATATATGCTGTTCAACAATATTATTTTGAGGAAACAGGAGAGACTAAAAAATCAAAGCAACTGAGTTGCACGTTGAGCAAACACAACATTTATAGAAGATGAATCATGTTTCTTGAAGCTCAATGGTCATGTTCAGTATGCTTAACCTCAAAAAGACCATTCGGGCCTGCATTTCAAATAAAAACGAGGCATAATAAGTAAGAATATCATCAACAAAATGATATTACAATCAAAAGGAATTCCTAATATATAATAAGTACAAACAAATATATTCCTACTCCTATGCTTAACTACATGGGGATGGATTTCTTCGTGTTTTATGCATCACACCAAACAATTTTAGCTTGCAGTTCCAAATAACATAAATGTACACTTGACCAGGATGTTCGATTAAGCATTATGCCTTTCATTTTTTTCCTGAGCCCAAAATGGATCAAAACCAAGCTTAGTACATTTTCATATAGATTTCCAACTTAGCGATAAAGCTTGACTGGCACAGATGTCTTACAAAAATCGAAAGCAATTGATTTTTTATGAACCTTGACTTTAGAATGCTATTTGCAAATGACCCAAAAAAACATGTTGCATGCAAATGTGATGAATGATGTTGTTAATATTTATGACACGTAAATCTAGTCTGCAAGCTGCAGATAATAAAAAAGAAAACCGTTTAAAATCCACACTACAACAAATATCCCTCATGCCAGTGGAAATTTATAGGAACCCCCACTTCGCTCTCTACTGTTTATCTAACAAAATCTGAAAAGAAAATTTCTTTGATATCTGGAAGAGACATATTCATGAACTTGAATATGTCTCATGTTTTGAAGCAACATATGGGTGGGGGGAAGGCAAAGGGTATGAGCATATCTCATGTCTATATAAATATGTATCGCATCAAGAGGTTTATAGCATCCTGGAAGTACTGAGAGCTCAGGCTTTGTTAGAGTAGCATGATTACCAGTAGTTTTAACACAGATGATCAAGTAAGAATAGGATAAACAAATCGGGAAAGAACCTGGTCAACTTTAATTCCAGGATAGAATTAATCCAATTGAAACTTTTTCCTGACCAAGGTTAGTAGTCTACTTGCCAAACCAAGATTGCCAAGGATAGTACATAGTGGCACAAGGAACACAAGGAACGTGAAAGGGAGAACAGTACACTATCCCCATGGTAAAAAAGGATCAACTAGGGTAGCAATTTTATAGACATATCTATATTATTTTGATGGTACAAACATTTAGTGAAAATAGAAGTAATTTTATAGACATATCTAATTATTACACATAGTAGCATGGGAATAGTAGGTCGGACGAATAATAAAATATTTGAAAAACATGAGAAAATATCCATAATCAATCTTTATCAACTTTATAAAAACCATTCATGTTTAAATCACTCATGCTGTTGCAATACATTAAAGTTCCTTTTAACACAAGACAAGTACCAGTAAGGAATACGAACTCTCTAAAGTGTGTTCTGACAACCTTCCCTAACTTAAGTTTTGCTACATTCTATTCAAAGTGAACTCCAAATTATTTTATGAAACAACATAACGAAACTTGTTTGTTAACTTTACGACTTTGTTGTAACAAGAAATAATTGTAAAATACATAACTGTAAGGCCAATTACACTGAAAGGACTATCCAAATATCAGCTGAAATAATAGGAATGAAATTTAAAATTAGTCTGGAATAAAGAACTCACCCCATGGGAACTCCTTGTTCCTGATGTGGAGGTAGGGATACGCCTGAACCAAAAACAAAATCACTGATTCATTCAAGATAGAACAATCACATATGCCACCAATACAGGAAAATCAGAATCAGACAATATAAAAGAAAATGGGAAAGATAAATACAGGAGGGTCGGGGGAGTGGTGGTGCCCCTTTGAGAGACAATAGGCTGCGAAAGCCGTGCAACCCACGATCCCAACGTAGGTTATCTTCTCCCATTTAGCGGTTTCATCTATCATTCAAAAAAAAAAAAAAACAAAATTTCAGAAAAATTACGATGAAAATCGAAACCCTAGATCTGGAAAAGGAAAGATAGGTTATGATCGGATACGAACGAGCATCGTCGTGAAGCTGTGAGGAGAAGCTCCTCTTGGGAGTAGAGGCGACGCTCTTCGCCTTCGTCACCGCCGATCGCAGCGCAGATCTCGCCATTGACGCCATTGTTTCTTCTGTTTTTATCTTTTACCTTTTTTTAATTTCTCTTTGCGCGACTTATCGAAGTCCCTCCTTTTATCCGTGGACTGGAGAAATAGGTCGATTAACTAATTTATTCTATTTTCTCCATTTATCTAAAACCCGGGCACCTCCATTTATATAAATAAGATGTGTTATACCAACAAAAAAATTGTTTAATAACTGTGGCAGCCAAATGCTCGTAGATATATATTTCATTATATAAATTAGTGTTACATTTGATGCAACTTGCAACCGATTAATTATTTATCAAGCAATTTAAATATTTTCTGATTTAATTTTATTAGTTTTTGTTCTAAGTCTAAATAATGTTTAAACTGTATCAAATTTGATAAAAAGGTATAGTTAAATTATAAAATCACACTTATAGTTTTTGTTTTCGAATTGATGTTGGTTATTGCTTGTCAAAATAAATTGGTTGTGAATATATCTCATCCTTTCTTATAGTATTCTTCAATGGTCAATTATTACCAATAAACCATTGAATTTCAATTTAGTTTAAATTTAAATCATTTCGTTAAACATTAAAAAAAAAAAAAAAAGCTGATGACTTAATTCCACTAATTTGACCCCAAACTCAAATAATAATAAGTGGAAGGATAGGATACAGCCCAAAAAGGAAATTGGACTGAAGGCCATCTTTAAGCCCATCACATTATTTGAACAAGTGATTACTTAATCATGTTTAGACATTTGCTATTTACATATAATGCAACAAAATAATAAAGAATCACACTATAACATTAAAACATATCAAGTAAAATATAATAAATTACTACTAAGAAAACTGATGAACAATTTCGTCTGATATGATCAGTAATAATTTGCATACACCAAGTGATCATTCTTATTCTAGTAAGGGATTATTTTCAATATTACAAGAAGTGAATTTTCTGTTATTCTAGAATTAATTTGGATTCATGTATATCAAACTTTTTTTCTCTGATCTAATGTTAAAATGATGAAATTTATTAAACCAAGTTGTTATTTGGATCTTAAAAAGTAATATATACATTTGTAGTTGTTATTTTGGATAAAGTTAATTTAAACAACATCCAGATCTCAATATAACAGAGGAGATGAAGAGACTATCTACAATGCAACTACAAACAAGCTTGGCACTTTAATTAGGGCCCTGCTCTACAGTCAAAGACCCTGTTATTCTAGTGGCAGCCGTTCAACTTAATTTGTTGAGATTCGTGTATGAAAAAGTGTCTTTGTCAAGATTCGTGCATGAAAAAAAAATCTGAACTGCTACCATCAGAATAACAGGGTCTTTAACGTGACAAAAATGATACAAGAAATTACATATTATGTGAACACCGGAAAACACAAACTCAAATGTTTACCTAGAAATCGAACCCGAGGACAACATGGAAGCATATGAGAATGTATGATTCTCATATCCTTCGCATTGCATCAACCAAAATGCATTTGAATTGTATCCTCTCATGTTATTAGGAAGGAATTCTGGAAGGCCAACTTCCTTTCTCAAGTATTTCATCACTTGACACATGCTCGGCCTAACCAAAGGTACCAAATGCCCGCAAAGCAACCCGAGTCTCATAACCAAATTCACTTCTTCAAGAATATAATTCTCTCTCAACCGTGGATCTAACACATGTATGAGAGAACCCCTTTGTCAAGTCTCAAAGACCCAATCGAAAAGATTTAACCCCTCATGTCGAAAAGTAATTTCAAATGGCCTCTTCCCACAAGCGACTTCTAACATAAAAGCACCAAAGGCGAATACATCATTAAATGTGCTAGCTTTCCCAGTTCTTGCAAGCTCTGGATCAAGATAACCAAAGGTTCCAACTACATGTGTTGTATGGGGATCAGTTCCATGATCATACAATCTCGCTAGACCGAAATCACCTAATCTTGCATTTAGTTCGGAGTCGAGAAGAACATTGCTTGCCTTGATGTCACGGTGGATCACAACTTGCTCCCATTCTTCGTGCAGATATAAAAGACCTGATGCAACCCCTTTGATTATAGTGAACCGTTTGTCCCAATCTAAATTGGGTTTAGTTGGATCATGCAAGTACTTGTCAAGGCTACCATTTGGCATGAAAGAATACACCAGAAATAGTTCACCTTTGCGCCTACAGTATCCTAGCAATGGGACAATGTTTCGATGACGAAGTCGGCCTAAACTTGCTATTTCAGAAATGAACTCTTTTATACCTTGTTTTGAATCATGTGATACTCTTTTCACCGCAATCTCGATTCCTAACCTACACAACACACCTTTATAGACCCTTCCAAAACCTCCGGCCCCAACCAATTCTCTTTCCTTGAATCCATTTGTTGCTTTATACAATTCTTTGTAGGAGAACCGGTGTGAACCAAACTCTATTTCCCAATCCTCAACTACTTCGGAATATTTGATTACTCTATTCCTAATAGAATTAAAAATCAGGACAACTATCAAGGGACCAAATAAACAGAGAGCTATTATTAGCCAAAGGGGGAAAGCCTTTGTTCTGGCTACATTGATCCGTGTAGGAAGTGCGGGAAGTTTGCTAAGGTCTAGTGCTGCAGCTTTCCCATTTAGCTTAAAGCTCCAACCAAGAATGTAGTGGTTAGTGCGAACATCACCCGTAGAAGAGGAAAATCCAACATACATGGAATTTAATAACACTTTTGAAAGATCAATGAAGGACGATAGCAAGGGTTTGTGAGGTTTAGATATGCCTATTGGAGCTAAGGTAACACTAAGGCGGCTCTCTTTGCCATCATAATCTACCCATACTTGTATGGCTCTGCGGCTGGTAAGACTAATGTTTTTGAAATGATTTGCACCATCAGGATAATATCCAGCTGTGCTAGAGTTGGATGATATAAGGCTGTTGACATCAATTCCAACATGATTATCATCTATATCGCCGAATTCGGAATTATAAATGGTATCAAGCTCAACTGCAATTATATAGTTGGTTAAATTTCCATTATTAGTATCATTGAATAGACCTATGTAGTCGTTAGCGAAAGCATTAGAGAGGTCTTTGGTAGGGGATATAGTAAATGCAATGCCGTGGCCATTAAGGTCAGGAAATCCCGATATGATGCCGAAAACAAACATGGTGGAGAAGGAAAGGATTTTACCATTAGAAGAATCATGAAAGTAAAATGGGGATGGGTAAAATGCATGGCCTTTTCCCCTAATTGAATCATTTGTTAGCCGTAGTAAGCCACTGGAGGTGATTGATGCGATGCCATCAAGGGTGAGATTTACACCAGCAAATCCATTGAAGGCGAATTCAGTTTGACACAATGAAAATAAAAGGTTATTTGAAAGAAAGAAGAGGGTGATGTAGAAAGCCTTTATCAACATGCTACAAGTAGAGTTGATTCCAAAGTATGATAGATTTTAGGTTGTTGATATTATCAATGGGATAACTGATAAAGCCACAGAGATTGAAATATATAATTTCTTGTGAAAGTCATAATTTGGGACCCATGTAGAAAATTGAAGTAAATGTCTAGTCAATGCTCATTGACCAAAGAGTCGTCTCATTCAAAGTTGGACAAAGCACCGACAAATCTGTACTCATCTTTGTAGTCCATTTAATTTTTTATGCTAAAAAAGTTAATTCTTTTCCAAATATTATTACACACTTTTTTTTACATGATGCTCTTTAAGGCAGAGAGAGTAAAAAAAGGAGCAAATGTGCTTCGTTCCAATATCCAATCATTTTTCCAATTTCTACATTTTTATGGGTGAGAGATGGTTACATAAAGGAAATAAGAGTTTCTAACTATATACAAAATTTCAAGTATATGTTCTGTCAAATTTGAGTGTTGCTCTGAATAAGTTTGGATCTCTTCCCGGTACAAGGTTTAAATGTCGGGACTGTTGCCTGTTGGCTGCCCAACCTCTGTACCTTCTCCCAACGTGTCCTCTGGTTTCCCAACGTGTCCTCTGGTTTCACCTTTAAATTCTAGATGCTAACCCTGAGGGTTAGTTTGGATGAGAGTTAGAATAGCTAGAATAGCGAAATTTTAGAATAGTAAATGAGAATAGAAAAAAAATAGTGATTTTCAAAAAAGAAATATTTTTTTCGGGACTATATTGACGGAAATAAAAAAGAAATATTTTTTTCTCTCATTTCACATTTCTGAATAGTAGCTATTCCAACATTTACAAGGAATAAAAAATAACAACTATTCTAGCTATTCTGAATAGCAAAAATGTTGTTTGGATGCACATCGCTATTCCAAATAGCTTTTATTCTAGAATAGCCTCTATTATTGTGTCATCCAAACATACAAAGACTCCCTCTTTTTTAATGTTGGCTGCTATACAACACAATAAAAATATAGCATTTGCAGAAAAAAAAAGGCACACTTAGCAAAATAACAATAAAAGTACAAGTGTAAAAAGTGCCAAAAATACAAATAACTGCTGGAATTTGGTTAAAGAAAATGATGTATTGGCAACAAAGTCTATTTCATAATCGGTTAATATATCAAAATTTGTCAAAAATTGATAACTGGAAATATAGATAGATATCATTATTATTATAAGTTAGATAAAATGCGTGTCAAATTTGATGCAAATTGAGAACTTTACAGTCCCCAAATAAGTGCCGATTGATAAAACCGAACCACCTATTGTTCATTACCTGTACACATAATTATTTATACCTAAAAAACAAATATTCAATATTGACAGATCAAAGTCTTTGAACAAAGTATTAGTTAGATATACTGGAAACAGAGATATTTTTACTGTCTCCGAATAATTGCCGATAGATAGAACTGAACCGTTTATTTTTCATTAATTACCTGTACACCAAAAAAACCATTCAATATCGACAGATCGAAGTCTGTGAACGAAGTATTAGTACCTAGGGGTGTTCATCGGTTCGGTTCGGTTGAAACCGAACCGAACTAGGCAAACCAAAGTTATAATTCGGTTTCAAAAATAAAACCGAACCGAACCGATTTAGCATTGCAACCGAACCGAACCGAACCAAAGTTTTATTTCGGTTTGTTCGGTTTGTTCGGTTCAAACCGAAATATATTAAATTTTTTATTTAAAGCAATTGATTTATAATAAACCGAAGTATATTAAGAAATAAACCGAGGTATTAAGAAATAAATCGGGATATTAAGAAATAAACCGAAGTATTTAAAGCAATTGATTAAGAAATAAATTAGGGTATTAAGAAATAAACCGGGGCGGTCCGGACCAAATTCATAATATATAAAATTTCGGTCGGTTCGGTTATTTCGGTTTTTAAATTTTTCAAACCGAACCGAACCGAAATTATAATTCGGTTTTAAAAAGCAAACCGAACCGAACCATTAAACCGAAAAAACCGAACCGTTTAGTCCAAACTAATTCGGTTCGGTTCAAAACCGACTAAACCGGACCCAATGAACACCCCTATTAGTACCTACACCCTTAATTGTTTGTAATTTTAATGAGAAATTGAGAGTCCAGGGGAGCTTTGAGTATACAAAAGTTTGAAAATTTTAAGAAAAAGAAACACACATAAATTAAGAAACAAGAGCACTAGTTCAAGTAATTAATTTGATTACACAGCGAGAAACTAAACTGCATTGTGAGCAGTTGAACATTTTTATTTTGCTGCCTGAAAATACTTGTGCACTTGTACCGCCATAAGATACCGTAGAAAAACAGAAACCCTTTGTAGCCCACTAATATGGTGTTGGTGCAGCAACACGGACCAATTTTGCAAAGCTAAGATGACTGGCTTGTCATTTGCATTTGTTTAAATATATAATTTCAGATTGCTCTTTTTAAAGGACCATTTTATGTCATTTATTGGTTCTTTTTGCTGAAAATTTTTTGACCGGGAATTTCATCAAAATTAGTTATTATTTATGAATGATAATAAATGAAATTATAAAACAAGAATTTGGATTATTTACGAATCAGAACTTGATTTGAAATAACTGTAAAATATAATTCATAACGGTAATTGAGCAATGACTATACACTTGCATGTAACCTTGATTTGAAATAATGTCATCATATGCAAAAATGTTGAGAGAAAGGATTCATAATCACCCAGATCAGAGCACAAACCGACAACTGCACACTTGCATGTACATAGGGAGCTGTCCTAACTTTTGTGGCAAAGGTTTGGTGTATGTACATAAGAAGCTTGTAACAAATATTTTTTCTTAAAGATTACTCCGCTCCTGAGCATATATGTAAATGAAGAATAACAGATATGCAAAAAATTGTACAAATTAAAATAAATAACCCCTAATTGAGCTGCTTAAGTTCTTACAACTGCAGTTATGCCAATCCATCGATCGTCATCTCCTCATGCTTAACTAATGAATAGAGTGAAACAGGAGCTATAGAACTTTAGATAAGAAGAAGATAGGTTGAATATTATTCATTCATTTTGAATTGCTTGCTTACAGGAACGTAATTGTGTTGCTTATATAGCTAACTATGCTACTGGAATTACTAATTACATTTATCTCTTTACAATTCATATGATGCCAAAACTATTTGATGAGCTGTCCAACAATCCGAATCTTCTCTGATTATTCTCAGAATAGTTTGTTGTGTAGAAGAGTGCTGCTGTCCATTGAATGTAACAATGGACACCTCCAGTTATATTCTATCAGCCCCCCCTCAAGGTGATGGTGGTAGTGTCACGGTCAGCTTGTCACGCAGAAACAGAAATCGTGGAGTGGTGAGAAGTTGGTAAAGGTGTCAGCAAGTTGATATTTAGAGCAAAGATAGTGGATGTGAAGCTTGCCATTGGAAACTCGATCACGAACGAAGTGATAATTGTAACGCCATGTAATTTAAAGAACGAAAGAAAAATATTCAATTTAAATTTCAGTTTTATTAAGAAGATTATTAGTCCACAACATATCTAAATTAAATTTCAGCCCATTTAAAATTATGCAGCCCACATTTTTGCCAAACCGTTCCCTCCCTGTTAATCCGTGCTTCCTCTGTTCATTTTATTTTATTTTATTATTTTCTCATTCTCATACAGAATTAAGGGGGCTGTTATAGGGAAGTGAGGCATTAATTGGCATGTGTGCCACGCAAAATGAAAATAGAATTTAATGCATGCTGGCCACTTAATTTTTTTATAATTCAAAAATTAAGAGATAAAGAGGCGTGGTGGTACCAAATGGAAAGTAATAAAAGTATTTTATTAAAAATGGTAACAATTATATTTCTTTTATTAACCCTTCTGTGATTCCCGCCTCTGCTAAAAATAAAACCCCAACCAACCCTTTTTTATTTCATACCGTAAAACATCTCTCCTCATTTGTTTGTCTTAAACCCCTGTGACCCTGTTCTAATTATAACCACCCTTTTTCCAATACCCTGCCGCAACCTCTATCTTTCTCTTTTATTTCCTTCACAAACATCAAAAGAAACCCAAATTGCACCCATTTATTTTGTCAAAACGAATTGAATTTCTCCCTTGTGTTTGGAAGTCTCTGCACTAAAGGTACTAGAAATTTTCATTATTTTATTTCATAAATTAATTGATTAGGATACGTTAATTTGAATAAAATTTTATTCTTAGATTATTAGAATTCATGAATAAGTATATTTAATTATAATATGAAATTTTATTTATTTTTAAGAATTTCTGAAACTATATTTAAAATCTGAAAACTTTATTGTTAATGTATTGAGTTTAGTAGTTATATTATTCGAGATCATATAATTTGATAGATATTAATTTCTTTAAGTTTATTAAAAATCTGGAAATTTCTTTATTAATTAATAAGTATTCTTTTTATTATAAAATCTGAAATTTGTTCTTTTTATTGGATATTCTTTTTATTTATATCTAATCAAACCTTCGGTTATGTTAAGGATTAAGGTACCAGAAGCAAATCATTTATTTTTAATTTCTTTCATTCAAGTATTACAAAGATCAGATATCATAGTATTTTAAGCCGAATTAAAATTTGTCAGAATTTTTAATACAAAAAAATATAATATCTAATATGAGAGCTAATTAAAACAGTCAAATTAATATTCTTGATAATTCGCATAAATAGTAAACTAGGATTAATGACATATAGTATTAAGGGTTTTAGGAAATGAGAATTGAATTTAAACATTATTAATTAAATGTATGCTTATGTTTTAGATTCGACGTTTAAAGATTTAAACGACGTAAGCGACAATCAAGGATTCCTTCATATATCAGGTGCGGGTTTCCTAAAATTTATAAAACTATTTTACTTGCCTAATGTCATTCAACTGTTTATTATTATGGCATTAGTTGGAATTATGCATGTTGTTTTTCGAACCATTCGTATGACTTGAGTAGTACATAAATAAATTGCATGAAATGATATGATTCATACCTTGACCAATGGACTTGCATGAATAGGATGTGTTGAGCATGTCATGAATTGTGATTGAAAAAGTGCATGACATGAACGAACAAGGAAACTGAACAGGGGCCGATATGCTTGCATATTGGGATGTATACATTGGGTCTAGTGTCCGACTGGACCCCTCGTTAACGTGACTGTAGGCGAAAGGTCCTGTCCCGGATGTGATTGTAGGCTGACGCGGTCCTATCACGGACGTGATTGCAGGCGCAAGCGGTCCTGTTACGGACGTGATTGTAGGCGGAAGCGGTCCTATCACCGCCAAGATCTAGCGGCACATGAATTCACCGTCTAGTGAGGCACACGAAATAGATTAACTGAATTTTAAAAGTAAATGAAAGTAGTAAGTAAATAGGATATGCATTGCATTAGAAGAAGCATACGCATTTTAATTATGTATATTCATATTTGTGAGAATAAGTAAATGTTTTATAAGCTCTGGGCTGGAACTAAATCCCGCACTGAGAGAAAGTTCGATCTCTCACCCGTTCCACTTTTATGTGGGTTCTAGGTAACAAAGAGGAAGGATTCGAGCAAGTACAGGAGTGAGACCAAGCGGGAAAGCTTATGATTGATAAATTGCCACATGTTGTTTAGTCTTATTTCCATGATTCAATAATTGATACATTAAGCATGCATGGCAGTGTTGTGTTACTATCCATGTCTGTCGTGATCGTTTGTTAAACTCTTTTGATTATGAAATAAATGTGGCTATTTTTATATTGTTATTAATAATGTATGTGATGTGCATATGCTTTATATAAAAATACGTGACAGGTTGTCTCGGGATGTGACAATAATCAATCTCTACGTGTTTGGTACGAGAGTGAAACATTGGATTGGAGGCGAGAAATGTGGCACCAATGTTGTCACACCATAGTGTTGGAGGGGATGAAGATTGAATGTCGAGTTCATGGAGCAAAAAACTGAACCCAACATAGTTCGGCACTAGCTAAGGCAAGGCTCCTGTACTCGGCTTCCGTGCTGGAGCGAGACACGGTTGGTTGATTTTTGGAACTCCAAGAAATCAAATTAGAACCAAGGAAGATGCAAAACCCTGATGTAGACTTGCGGTCATCCGGGCATCCTGCCCAGTCCGCATCTGAATACGCATGTAGGTGCAAAAAAGAATCTGGTTTGAAGTGAAGACCATGGGAAATGGTGCCGTTGAGATAGCGCAAGATACGCTTGACGGCGGCCCAATGAGAGGTGGTGGGGCTATGCATGAATTGGAAAACTTTGTTGACGGCAAATGCAATGTCAGGGTGAGTGATTGTTGCATATTGTAGAGCACCGACAATAGTGCGATAGAGATGTGGGTCCTCAAGAGAATCACCATCAGATTTGGAGAGAGGCGGATGAGCAACCATTGGTGAGGCACAGGATTTGGAAGATGACATATTTGCTTTCTTGAGAAGGTCTGCAATGTATTTCTTTTGAGAGATATGAATGCCAAGGTGGGAAGTGTGAACTTCAATGCCAAGGAAATAGTGAAGAATCATCACGAGAGGAAGTAGTGGTTGCAACTACAAATGAGTTGAATTCCAGACCGAGACCACCAAGAATGTGCATAGCGAGGTCGTCGTCAGAAACTGGGGATCCGATGAAGGCTAGTTCGTCGGCAATAGAGCGCATGGTCGTGAGATAGTCAGAGCAACTCATGCCCTTTTTGGTGGTGTTGAGCAATTTTCGGCGGAGCTCAGTTTGGCGGGCTCAGGAAGTAGCAGAGAAGGTGGTGTGGAGGGTCGACCAAAACTCAAAAGAGGAAGAGCACGAAACAACCTGACCAAGCATTGATTCAGACAAGGAGGAGCGCAACCAGCCGAGAAAAATCTGGGCTTGCTGAGGATTTTGATCAGATTGGGGGCTGGTGACATAGCTGTATAACCCATATCCATGAAGAACTGGTACTATTTGACACTGCAATGCTAAGAAATTGGTTATAGAGATAGGAATGTTGAGAAAAATTAGAGGAGGAGGATTAGTTGGGGAAGGAGGAGGTGGTTGGGTGATATTATCAGAAGCCGACATGGCTCTGATACCATGAAACATGAGATATAGAACTTTAGATAAGAAGAAGATAGGTTGAATATTATTCATTCATTTTGAATTGCTTGCTTACAGGAATGTAATTGTGTTGCTTATATAGCTAACTATGCTACTGGAATTACTAATTACATTTATCTCTTTACAATTCATATGATGCCAAAACTATTTGATGAGCTGTCCAACAATCTGAATCTTCTCTGATTATTCTCAGAATAGTTTGTTGTGTAGAAGAGTGCTGCTGTCCATTGAATGTAACAATGGACACCTCCAGTTATATTCTATCATAGAGCTAGCTACAGTTAGATCAATTAATACATGAACCAAACTTTGCTATCAAAGCATTCTTTTCAACAATCAAACTATGAGTTGAGGTGAGAATGTAAGATTGAAACCCTTTTGTCCTTTTTTTGAGTAAAGTAGTCACTGGCAACCTGTATCCATTCATTAAAAGAACAAGTAGCCACTGGACCAGTAACAGACTAAAACATCACAAAAATCGAATAAATCAAAAACCAATGCTGGACCAGTTACATTTTGTCTCACCACCCACTAATACCAGCATCCTACCAACCTTCCTAGACAGCTACCAGATTTTTATTAGGGTTTGAAATCTGAATCAACACCAGTAGAAATACTACATACAATAAGTGCTTCATTTCATACAGATCAGAACCCTTGTCTTCAAATCAATAAATGGACTGACAAATGCAAATTACAAAATGAGCCACAAAATAAGTACAAATATCACAAAGGGACAAGTAATTTCTGCTTCCATTTGCTTTTTTGAACAGTTTCTAGTGTCATTTTGTTTTCTTTCACACAAGGCTTGAGCTGTTCTATGATTCTATCATTAAAAAGGAGAGAAAAACAGAGACCCTAAGCTACTAGCCAGACCCACTTTATCTACTTTTCTTCAAAAAAAAAAAAATCGTCGCCCAAATATGACAAACCCCACAATAAAGCCCAATCAATCCCATGAACTAATCTTTCAGTCAATTCATTGGGCAACTAATTAGTAGTAGTTTAGAATATTAGGCCGTGTTGCAATATAATTGGGCAACTCCTTAAAGCAGGATGTTAAATCAGTTAAGAGATCCGCTTATCAGAAAATTACAATCTTGGGTTCGAACTAAAAGGCTATAAGCAAAATTCATGAAATTTATCAACAATGACAGTATACACAAATTATAGACTATAATATCTGATTACACAATTTTATCAGTTAAATCAAAATAAGAAAACTTAAAAGTGTCCAATTTTATCATCTACCACCAGATAAACCAGAGAAAGATGTCATTGTAGAGGAGTATGACATAACATAAGAGTCGAATCCTTCATTCTGAAGCATTGCAAGTGTGCTAAAGTTCATATATATTGGCGATAAGTCTGGAAGGGGTGCATCGCCTTCCAAATATTGCACAGCTTGTCGCATGCTTGGCCTGGCACTAGGTAGTGGATGCGAGCAAAGCAAACCAAGTCTAAGCACCATCTCTACCTCCTCTACTGGATAACAATCGCCTAATCTCTGATCCACAATATCGGCTAATGATCCGACTTTCAAATGTTCTAACACTCGATCGACTAGAATTATTCGCTCCCCTTGTGCATCAGGTTCTACTGGCCTCTTACTGCAAACAACCTCTAACATGAAGGCACCAAAGGCAAACACATCAGTGAGAGGTGTGGCCTTGCCAGTTCTCGCAAGCTCTGGAGCAAGATAACCCATTGTACCTACCACATGGGTGGTTTGAGGGTCGGTACCATGATCATATAATCTTGCAAGGCCAAAGTCACCTAATTTACCATTTAAATCACAGTCTAATAAAACATTGCTCGCCTTAACGTCTCGATGGATGACAACTTGCTCCCAATCCTCATGGAGGTATAAAAGACCTGATGCTACTCCTTTGATAATTTTGAGTCGTTGGATCCAATCAAGAGTCGGATTTTCTTGACCATACAAATACTTGTCAAGACTCCCATTTGGCATGTAATCATATACCAAAAGGAGCTCCCCTTTACGCCGGCAATAACCCAATAACTGAACAAGGTTTCTATGCCGTAACCGGCCAATACTCACAACCTCTGCTACGAATTGCTTCATACCTTGGTTCGATTCGTGTGAGACTTGCTTGACTGCAACTTCCAATTTGGACACAGGTAAAACCCCCCTGTAAACTCTCCCAAAGCCACCACTTCCAAGCAACTCTTTTTCCTTAAACCCATTGGTTGCTCGGTACAAATCTTTGTATGAGAAGCGATGTGGACCAAACTCAACTTCCCAATCTTCAAGCAGTTCTGCATATTTGAACCGCCTCTTCATGTAGAGGAAAAGCAATGCAACTAAAATAAGAACAAAGGCGGCTGACGCGAAAGGTGTCACTATGTCTAAGACTTTTGATCGGCGTTTCGATGTTGTGCGTGGGAGCTTTGGTAGCTTTGATAGGTCAATGGATGGTGCTGCTCCATTTAGTTTAAAGCTCCATCCAAGAATGTAGTGAGAGCTATGGACAGAGCCAGTGGAAGAAGAGAAACCAACATACATAGAATCGTTCAAAATTGTTGAGAGATTGAATTTATAAGAGAGTAGAGGTTTTCTTGGCTTAGACTTTCCAATGGGAGATAAGGTAACAGTAATTTGTGTCTCTTGGCTCTCGTATTCAACCCATACTTGCATTGCTTTACGACTGATAAGGCTTAAATTTTGAAAAGCACCTGAATCGTCGGCATAATAGCCGGCAAAAGCAGATTTGCTTGACTTCAAACTATTTATATCAATACCGACATGGTTATCATTTATATCTTGGAACTCAGAGCTATATATAGTGTCAAGCTCAATCGCAAAAATATGATTCGAGAGATTGCCGTTGTTTTGAATATTGAGGAGGCCCAAGTATTGGCTTGGCAAGGCAGCAGAGAGATTCTTTGTGGGGGAGATGAAGAAGGCAATCCCATGGCCGCTGAGGTCAAGGTACTCCGAAATAATTGCGAATACAAATGTGGTTGAGAAGGAAGAGGTGGTCTTGCCGAAGCGAATTGGAGATGAGTGGAAGGCATGACCTTTCGTTTGAAACGTGTCGTTTGTTAACCTCAAAAGGCCATTTGACTCGATGTACGCTACACCGTTTAGGGTTAGGTTTGCGCCGGCGAATCCATCGAATGTAAATTCTGCTTCTTGGCTGGCTGAGAATGTGATTTTTAAGAACAGGAGAAAAGCCAAAGCAATGTTTTTAATGAACATGGCTAAAGAAACAAATTATTTGCTTTAGAAGATGAGAAACTCTCACTTTCTTTGCCAGAAAGTTGTGGATTTGAGAGTATATAGTGATTGGATATTATTTATTAATGCGGCAGACAAGGCACCAAACGGAAGCTTCTACTTGTACAATTTAGCGTACTTAATTAAACATAATTAAAGTCGTAAGCAATTGACCAATAGAGACGTCTCAGAAGTGGGGGAGAAATTTCTGCTCAAGTAGTTGTTCTTGGGCACTATAATATGCATGGAGAAGCTCTATTTGGTTGAATTCGGACTATTGAGTATGCCGAAATTTTTTTAGTTGACATTCCTCAAAAATCAAATTAAATGAATACCATTCTTGGGGCCTGATTTTCAATCCTACCACCCACGTACGCTAACGCACCAGCTAATTTGGTACGCGAACTGGGTTAGCGTGGATGGTAAGATTGAAAATCAGGCTCCAGAGGTGGTATTCATTTAATTTGATTTTTGGAGGATGTCAACTAAAAAAATTTCGGTTGAGTATGTTCTTTGGTTTAATTAAAGATTGACTACCCCACTTACGTCCCTCCATTTCTACCCTGTTACCATTTCCTTCTCTATGCTCTTCCTTAATTGAACTAATATGTAGTGTAAATTTGCAATATAAATTTAAGTACGATTAATTAATATGTAGTGTAAAAAATGGTTTGTTTAATTTTTGTAGTGTAAATTTAGTTTTTTTAGAGTTTAAATTTACAATGTAAATTAGTAAAATAGTTTAATTAGTTAATTTGCTATAATTATTAAATTTATTGTAAATATAGTTTAATTATGTTTATGTAAAATACGGTTCTCATTGTTTTTTATGTTAATTAGTTATTTTATTTAACGTGAACAAAAAAATACAGTTTAATTATGTTAATTAGTTCTCATTGTAAATAGAGTTTAATTATGTAAATTTATTGTAAACGTAGTTTAATTATGTTATACAATGCTATACAATGCTAACACAATTTAAAAGGGGTCACGGTAAAAAAGCATGGTAACTTGGGGCGAATATAAATTTCGGTTATGGGAGTTAAAAAAAGAAGAAGAAGGGTAACCGAAATAAATTTTCGGTTACGTGTAGTAAAAAAAATAATAACAAATAAGGTGGTAACCGAAATTAATTTTCGGTTACCCATGGAGTAAATTTTTTTTTTTTTACTTCACGTGTACCACCTTATTTATTTTTTATTTTTTTAGCATGGAGGGGGAGGGAGGCAAGCTGTATATCCATTATTAATTATAAAATAATAATAATGCCCCAGCTAAGGTTTGAGAATAAAAATGCGAACCGGCCATTAAATGGCCGGCAGGGAATTTTTTTTTTTGCTGTTTCAGACTCTATAAATATCTATCTTTCTCTCTCTTCCCTCTCACAGCTCACTCAACTCATAGAAGAAAAAGAGGGAAAGAGAAAGAGAGAAAGAGAAGGTGATTTCTGAGGCGATTTGATGCGATTTCGGAGGAGATTTTCTGTTAAATTTTTTTTATTTAATTTTTTTTATAATTTTAATAATTTTTTATAATTTTTTTCAGCAACTTATACATTTAAATTAGTAACCTGACAATTATTTACCATTTACCAAAATATAGTTTGTTGGCCATGGCCATGATTTCATTACACTGTGGTTAAAAATTTCTAACTAATACATATGGGGTTTATTACTCCAAAAAGCCAGTTAATTCATTCATGGTTCTCGATGATATCTCACTTTGGGACTTGAAAACCATGATTTACGAATGTAGCGATTATAACCCAGAAAGGTGGAACTTAGAATTGGCAACCCGAGTGAACGATGGAACACCCCCGACCTATACCAGAGTGTCGATACTAAGTGATGCTGCATAGATAGACCTGTATGGGCGGTTAAAGGCCACTGAAAATTTTGTAATAGAAATCTACGTCAAGAAAATTTTGATAGAGTCAGGGGTTGAAAGTTCTGGCCAAAATTCAGTTGCGCCAAATTATACAACACAGAACCATACACTCCCATGATTTCTTTATTCATACCTGATCCAGAAACATATAATAACTTCACTCCACCAACACCCCAACCACGACCCCATACAAGATCCCCACCTAGACCCGTGTATGTGGCGCCTTTACCATTACCGTCACTATCACCTCACCCCAGACCGACACCGGTAGACAACTAAACTGGGTCGGATTTTGAAAATATTAACGAAATTCCGAAGGAAGATCTGTAAACTGGGAATGAATTTGAAGAAGCAAACTGGGACTCTGATCACCTGGAGGGTTGTGATGAAGATGGTCCAGTGCCCATTCGCAGAGAATATAGGAATATGCCACTTAGTGGCCAGACTGATACGCACTCGTTCACAGACTTCAATGATATATCTTCTTTTCAAGAAGCAGATGTTGCTTACTATATGAGACAAATTGAGTACAAAGGTGAACTGGCGCCAGAATATTTTTTTCAAAACAAAGAAGAGTTGATTAAGAAGATTAGAGAGTACCATATTGATAAGAATCAGGAGATTAAAATGAAGAAAAGTGACAGGGATCAGATTCAGGTAGTGTGCAGGACTCTGGGTTGTGATTACGAACTTAGGGGAAAAGCAATGGGTTTTGGAGATGCATGGGTTATAATGAGGCAAGACAAGCCTCACATATGCAGGTCTGAGTACACAAGGATCGACCATGAATGTCTCACGGCATCAATCATGCCGATATCATTGAGACCTCCATTAAAAAGGACCCCTGTATGAGCATCTAAGGGGTGGCAAACTGTGTGAGGGTTAGGTATGACATGTAACCCTGAGATACAACTGACTGTGGAGGGGTAATGAGTTTGCAATAGCCCGACAATTTGGGAGTTGGGAGGGTTCATACAGCTTGTTGGAACCAATGCTTATGAGAATCTGCGACAAGAATCCTGGCTCTAAGTACCAATTTCTGACTTGTCCAATACGAGATAAACACAGAGTGCTTATTCAAGATGCTGTTCAATTCAAAACTGTAGCCTGAGCTTTTGGTTCATGCATTGCAGCGTTCCAGTACTTAAGACCAGTGATCAGCATAGATGCATGCTTCTTGTCTGGGCGGTATGAGGGGAGGCTTTTGATAGCTTACGACTATGATGTTGAGAACCAATTACTGCCTATTGCATTTGCAATTGTACAGAAGGAGGATAGTGAGAATTGGAATTTTTTTTACAGTGGTTGAGGAATGAAGTGCTTGGAGTTAATAAATTCGTCTGTGTTATATCAGACCAACACAAGGGGATAAAATGTGCACTGACAGCAGAATACGGATGGCCTCCAGACCTTTTTGTGAACAGGTTTTGTATGCAACATGTTACTGACAACCTAGTCCAGAATTGTGGAAATGACAAGTGGTTCGGATGGAGGTTAAAAAAATGAGCCAGGAAGAAGAAGCCATGAAGGTTGAAAAAGATGTTCGAAGAGTTTGCTGTAGTATGTCTAATTTATAACATTTTGTTTAATTATTTTATAAGACTGAGGAAAATAAAGTAACACCTTTTTGTTTTTGTGCAACTAAATCCAAGGTGTAATGCATTTTTAAAGAAGGTGGGCAAAGTACGTCCTAATGATGTGATTTAGCCGTCTAATTATGAGAAGATTTTCCAAACCTGTGATGGAGGATACCAATTTGGTATTATGACAACAAACAGCTCCGAGTCACTCAACAGTGTCTTTCGGATGAGCCGTAGAATGCCCGTGGCTGCCATAGTGGAGGATACGTTCTATAAGTGCAATAAATAGTTTGTTGAGCAGCGAAAGCGAGCAATGGACTTAAGAGATGCAAATCAGTTATTTTTCGACAGGGTTTTTCAAAAGATCAGAAAACGGTGGACCAAAGCTGCAGAAATGCATTTGGTTCCTTATATGCACGGTGAATGTCAGTACCAAGTTTCATCCCCAAAGGAGTACGTTCCAGTCACCCGCGACGCTAATAGAAGTATGGACATTATTCATAGGGAGTTCCAGTACATTTTGACACGCGAGCTCAGTAACAAATGTAATGTACATGCAGAGGTATCCAATTAACATATATTCCATACGCTCATGTCTTAGCAGTTTGTCGTGAACAAAACTAGAGCGAGAACCAATTTGTTGCAGACTGGTATACTGTGAACTATCTTGAAAGTACTTGGAGTGGGGTGTTTGTTTCTTATGGCAATATGGAAGAATGACCTACTTGTAATTCTCCTAGAATTCTTCCTAGCAAGGCCTGGATTAGGGTTGGGAGGAGAAAACACACCCGTCATGTAATGACCATGGATGAAATGCAAGGTAGGCGAAAGGGCATCAGGCTCGCCGTTTCATTGCCGACAGGAATCGAAGAGGTATGTAACATTCATCAAAAAATATATTTCTTTTCAATTTTGACTAACTTACTAAGTAACAAATGCAATGCAGAGGCCAGAAATGCAACAAATGTGGTAGAAAATAAGCGAGTTATTACAGAGGCAACTGGGTCACACGGGTCACAAGGGTCACAGCGAAGCACAACTACAAGCCGTTTAGATGCATCTGTTATGTTTGCAGAAGCAATGGGAGAGACAGTTGCCATAGGAGGAGTCGGTTGGGGTGCAAGGAGAGCCATCTGGAAGCCAGCCAAGGAGGTCAACTGGTAGGTGTACAAGGGCATCTGGAAGCCAAGTAGAGCATCTGGAAGCCAAACAGAGCCATTTGGTAGGCCATCTTCTGCAACTGGTCGGTTTCTCAGATTTAATTTTAGGCGTAGTAGTAATAGGTGATTTAAACTCTTCTCATTTGATGCATGTTGTGAACTTGTTTATTTAGATGCTGCTTTCATAACTATTTTATTTGCAATTTGTGTGGACTTTATTAAGACTAAGTTATGAGTTAGTTGAATGCAAGTTTTTATAACTTTACTATTTTTTACCATATTAAAAAATTAATTATGGGATTTCTACTAAACCACAAATTTGATTCTTTTAATGAAAATGTAGAGAAACATCAAGTCTACATGCATGTTAATACATTAAGTCTAAATAAACTCTGAATTGATGAAATAAAGTCTACAAAATAAACACTAAAGAAACTCAAAAATTTTACAACCCTAATTCATCCAACTAAAATGCCTCCAGCTCAAATGCATCCAAATTTTAAACCCTAATAATACTACTTAGAACGAGCCTTGAAAGTACATGGAACAAACTCCTCGTCCGATATTGCTGGATCTGGATCAGTCACAACAGACGAAGTGCTAGCCTTACTAGTATAAGTACACAGAACAAACTCATCGTCCGATGTTGGAGGCTCTGGATCAACCTTCTTATTTTTTCAAACCAGAGCCGTAGGAGTTTTTCACAAAGTTATCGTCTGAAATTTCATACCGAGTAGGCCGTCTAAGAAATTCCTCCATCATACATACTTGACAGTTCTTTTTATCACGACATACTTGACAGTTGTTCTTTTTTCCCTCATTTTTACCTCGATCACTAATGACCATCCTCTCGCTAGGCCACGATAGGAGGATCTACCTCGGTTGCTACTGTTCATCCTTTTGGCCCCCGAAAAATTGCCTCCGAAATCGCTTTCTCTTTCTCTCTTTCTCTTCTGTGAGTTGAGTGAGCTGTGAGAGGGAGGAGAAAGAAAGATGGGTATTTATAGGGTCTGAAACAGTAAAAAAAAAAAAAATCCCAACTGGCCATTTAATGGCCGGTTTGGACATTTAAAAAAAATTCAGCTAAGGTGGACATTATTATTATTTTATAATTAATAATGGATATTAATAAAAATGTCGGGGAGGCAAGCGAGGGAAATTTTTTATTTGGTTACCCTTATTTTTTTTTTAAATTTGTGAATTATGTGTGTGGCTCGTGGTGGAATGCTGTGGCAAGGGGTAACCGAATATTTTTTTTGGTTCTGATGGCTTTTATAAATTGGAGAGTAACCAATCTGTTTTTTTTAATTTTTTTTATTTACGTATTATAAAAATATTCCGAGAACAAATGGACACAAAAAACATTGCAATATTGAACTTTTAACTTTTAGCGTAGTTAGCTAGTAAAAAGTCATAGGACTGTTGATTACTCAAAGGTCGATAATTCGATTTCTCCTCACGACTCTGCGAAAGTTAAAAAAAACTTTGCAAGAGCATTAATGGAAATTGATCAAGTAATTAACGGCCTGTTATTAATTAAAGAAATTTCCGAATGCTAATCGATTGAAGTTGCAAAAATCAAGATGACAATATATGAACAAAAATGAAATAAAGGGTTATATATGCAAAATCAAAGTCGTTCCAAAAGTCAAAATATCTAGATTTTGTTAATCATATACAGACATCGATGAAGTCATCATCAAATTGTTTATAGTTACAAGTTGCGACAAGGAAATTATTTGAGGCTTTATAGCCGCCAACCGGCTATTTTCTACTTGATGAAAGTTATCATAATTGTAGAAAGAAATTTCGGACAAATATGTTTTAAATTTTTTTATTTGCTTGATATGGACATATGATTTGTAATTGGGCCTATCTGCAATAATTGTTCGGAAATAAATATGCTGTGATTCTAAAAGAATAGCACGGTCCTGTCCATTCCTTTATTTTATGAAATGCACGAATTTTAAAATCACTTATTTTTTATGCACGAATTTCCAAACAAATTAATGAATTGATTTGAAATAACATGGTCAGATTTGTATCAATAATTGTTCATCAACTTATTGGATTGTTTGACTAAATTGAGCTTGGTCTCCCCTGACTGCATTGATTTATTAAGGAGTACTACTCAGTATTCTCCAGTGTGCACTTAAAATAACAGACTTTCCTTGATGTACAGTGTACGCGAAAAGATTGCCACACATTTCGCCACTAAAAATGATGACTTTAATAATTGATATGAGAATATGAAATAAAATAGCATCTGAGTTTTAAATCGAGAACGATCTATGCCGAAATTTTGTTATAGTTACCAACTTAGAAAATTCAAATTAAATCAATACCACTCTAAAATACAACTTAGATAATTTCAAACAATACAAGACTAATTTAGTGCATTTTTAATCAATTTTGGTCTAAATACTACAAAGAAGGTAAATTATAATTGACTAATTTGGACACCATTAGTAAAAAAATGATACAATCTTTTCAAATAATACAAGGCTAATTTGGTACATTTCTAATCAATTTTAGTCTAAAATACTACGTACAAATATAGTAAATTTAAAATATTACCAATGTTGGACACCATTCGAACTATTTAATACAATTCTGGTTTATTTTGGATTCCATTCGGACTATTTTGGACACCTATATGCGCAAATAACTAATTTAAAAACAATAATGTAAACTAATTAATTAAAAAAAATTACCTTTTTAGTGCAGAAGGTGCGCGTTGCCCCATTTGAGCACCAAAATTGGTGCGTGACCTTGTTTATAGTCCCACATCCTTGGTGCGCCTCCCCAGTCCGCGCACCAAATTGGTGCCCTCTCTCAGTATGCGCACCAGTCCAATTTGGTGCCCGCGCGGATTGAGACCGCGTGAGTGGTAGGAATGAAAAAAATGGGACTAGAGTGGTATTGATTTAATTTGAATTTCCAAGGTGGTAACTAAAAAAATTTCGGTGATCTATGATGCAATATTGACGTTTAAGATTTTAAGGTCGGAAATAAAATTTTAATTCTACACATGACATCTCTCACTTCTGGCCTCTGCATTCTATTAAAAAATTATCCTCCTAGGAAAAAACATAGAGAAACTGGACGCTACCTTCACGCTGACAAAAAATTCTGGCACCATCTTGGAGGTTATCTAGACTGAGGCAGATGGAAGAAATTTTCTTTTTAAGTGTAAATAACACTTTTAATATAATAAATTTTGAAGTCCATGTGCCTATTGCTTCGGAACAAAAAGATTTATTGTTTTGGAATGAGGGCCCCAAATCGCAAAAGAACCAAACAGATATTAAAAGATCAAGAGAGGGTTGAATGAATCTCACCAGCTTAGCTAGCTGTTCGTCTAAACATAAGACTATGGAAAGAGTTGATTGAACAGAACCACGTGTTCCCTCTAGCGTCAACTTGGTTGACACTTGACTTGACCGGCTGCTTCAAGTGGTTCCATTTCCAGATCTAATCACAGATTTTCTGTACTGATGTCTGTTACAAGACACTGAGGAAAGGGCGAAACAAAATATTTACTTTCAATAGGCCTGTTTTAAGTTCTGATATGTCAGTGACCTATAAGATCTGGGCTACCAGAATAACTTAAATAGCCTCTACCATGTTCGTACTATACAAGCATAGAAAGCTCAACAAAGCCATAAAAGGAGCCGTTCTGTTGATGTTGATATAGTGGCAAAAAGAGCTCTTACCTTATCCATAAAAGCCCAGAATACAGGCAATCATTTAGCAAATGTGAATTGTATACTAACGTCAAGTAAAATCCGACCAGACCCAAATCCTAATGTCAATGTTTCACCATGTGTGGTTTTTGTTTCTACTAGAATAGGCCTAGAGTTTTCCCACCTGCATTCCATTTTTTGAATTTTAATTTTTTAAAATGCTAAAATAAAATAAAAGACAAAATCAATGTGTCTTTTGTAACAAGAATATTTATTTAGTAATTAAATATAATTGCTTTAGATTATGAGATAAGTGGATGTATTATTTATAGGAAAGTATATATATAATGTTAGTATGTTACCTTTGCTTTTCTTTTTTTTATTTGTTTATTAATAAAATTTATGGTATTATACACGCTGTAATTTTGTTTAGCTGTTACTTTAACTAGTGGCCTCGTTGCGGCTACGCCGCAACTGTTTTGGTAGTGCATGCTGTTGTGTATGGGTGACAATTCGTTGGTCTTCTTGTCTTCAGTTATTGTATAACACTTGCCTCACGGAGTTGGCATCGGAATTTGACAAGTTGAATGTGTAAGCATGTGCATAGAACTATTGTCATGATATAGCTTGAAATATATTGTTACAATTTACATGTTCTGATTGTTCTCAAAGTCAAAAGCAAATGTATGTCGAATGTTTTACAAATCATAGTACTGCGGTTGATGTAAAAATTTCCATAGCTTACAAATACTTACAATTTACTAAATTCATTTCGCGCAGCACAAAATGGGAAAAAAAAAGTTAGAAAAGATAGATCATAACTGGATCTTGACTGAAATGGTAATTATATATACGTCAAATAACTGTAATGCTCTCAAATTGGTATGAAATATAGTGTCAGAGCATCGCACTGAATTAAGGGAAACGTATTTCATTTACATGTACTAGCTCTACCATCAGATCGTACGAATTGGGGAAGGAACTATCTAATCTGACGACAATTATAAATGTACTCGTAGAATCAATGCGACAATACAGATTGAAATATCTTAGTGTTTCTTTTGATGGTTCTGAAGGAAAACATGGACATAAATATATACAAATCCAAATATTTGAAATTATGGTAAATATAACTGATTTAGCCAAATAATATTGATTGGTTCATGAACTAACATTCAACAAATGCATACAGAAGGGATTGCAGGATAAATACAATACGTAACTATATAGATAAACACAATATTCAAATTGAAGAAGCCAAATGCCTTATACCATTATACAAACTAATTCAATTTGAAGAAGCCAAGTACCTTATACCATTGTACAAATTAATTCAGTAATCAATCAACATCCATAAGAAAGTCTAATTTTGCTCAATAGTCCAGCTTTTTCTCAATAACAATTAAGCAGCAGTCCTGAAATTTTATTTTTGTGTGCCTTGCTCTTTCTATCCATACTGAGGTATTCCTCTTTGTTTCTAAGTTTTCTTCTTGAACTCCTGCAATTTTCATGCCAATCTATCCATAAAATATTCACAACTGGAATCCATGAGATACTAACCCACTATGATCGAGTTCGGATCTCCTAAAGTAACCCAAATTTTGAGTTTAGATTTGGACCATATTCGAATCGGGCCGTCAGATTAAAGGAGCCCCGTGCGCTCCACCTTGGACCAAATTGGTACATATTCGAATTGGACTGTCCGGATCTAAACTCAAAAATTGGGTTACTTTAGGGGATCCGGACCCCACTATGATCTACCTAATTTAAAGAAAAATTACCTCTTGTTCATCATTTGACCAAAATATCAAGCTTTCGCGTTCTTAATTGAAGAAAAATCCATATACAAGATTTCCATCTCAATTTTGTTATTTCTATCTATTAGAGGTGTGAATGTACTACCAGACTTGTTATTTTGGGAAATTTTGCTGAAATTTAATCTTATGAAATGTGAAGCTCTTGAGTATATTGGAACTGTACCAAGTGGTATTTAACAACACTTGTACAAGTGCATGTGGGAAAAGAAGTTGCAGCAAGCAAGATATTGAGCATGTTATGACAAAATTGCTCTTATACTTGACTTTAATTATTAGATTTCCAATGCTATATGATAAACATGGATGAATAACTACTATCAATTAGGTATGGACAATTGGACATTTGCTAGTTCAGGTCTTAACCGGTACCAGTGCTACAGACATTAGAAAAAGCATATCTATGGTATTTGTATGTAGAAAGACAAAGGGTTTAACTTGGCAACTTTGGGAGTATTTTCTCAAGCAAGGAAATTACAAATATGGGGAAAGTATAGATGTGTTGTGTAACTTATGGAACAGTTGTACATATTCCATCGTATGCTGTTGTAGAAGCTGTATAATGAACGGTGGAGCTCGAATCAAATTTCATCCTTCCTCATGAATATGACATGCAGGAAGTATGATTTTACATTTGAACAACTTGATTTCAAAATTTATGTTATTTCTCATGATTGTCAAGATGATGAAGTTAACCTACTGTGAATTGTTCCTGTCATTTGTAAATATCTTCGAAAATAAAAGCATAAGATTAAGTTATGAGAGTTACAATGCAAGGTACCTAATAACATGGTAGTAAATAGAACCTACCCCTTCTAGTAGTAAGGGTAGAATGCACAGAGATACCTTTGCCATCGGCAGCATAAAAAGTAGAATATGTTGTTGAGTGGGTCCTCTTTCCCTGATATTGTCTTCACCACCTCTTGTTTTATTCACAATTAATTTTAGGTGAGGAAAATGAAGTGTAATTATATTAGAATAATAATAAGGGAAGAGAGAATAGATGAGGCTACCTGGCGAAGAATGTCACCTAGGATGGCACAGATGGCATGATGCTCCATCTTTCCAGCAGGTAATAATCTCTTCAACAGAGAAATTGCCAGATGTAATTCTATTAAACCCTATCATTATCAAATCAAACTTTTTTATATCAAGTCAATTGAAAACATACTTATATCAACAATATATCAACAAAAATTGTTGGTACAGAAGCCATAGATGTTGTTCCCAAATAGATTTGTGATGTAGAGGTCAGCATACAAAATTATCAAAGGATTAATTGATTGTGTGTAGGAGTTATGAATGTCCATACTTTTGGGGAAAAGAAAACCTAAATAAATAATGCGATGAAATGATAAACCGAGCTGAAGCTCACGCATGTGCTCACCGACAAAGGAAGTTGAGCTGAAATTAGCAAGAGATGTTTCCCCAGGCTTTTCTTCCTCTAACAGCTCAACCATATCCAAAACTGGAGAAACACACAGCAATAACCAAAATAAAGAGAAAGTGATATGTATAAATGCTAGTGAAATTGAGTTGTCATTGACTGTTTATGACAATGTCGGTAAAAAGGAAAAGAGGAGAATAATAGCACAATTTCTGTTAATTAGCAAGTAGGGACAGAAACTCATTTTCAAAATGTTTTACGCATGTGCATCCACAAACTATATTGAGTTTGGAACGAGAAAAATATGAAAAAGAAAAGAGGAGGAAAGTATTAGTAAATTAGAAATGATTGATACCAATTTAATTAGCATCACAAATTAATTTATAATACAGTTTGAGTATGAAAATTGTTAAAATAACATCAAAACACAGTTTAGAACTTATGGCAGCAAGTATTAGTAAAGGTTAACATAAATGAGAGATAATGTTATGATAGTTGAGGTAAATCGTAAAATTTAAGCAGTATATGCAATGAGGAAAACTCCTAAAACTTATGTTGTATCAATATTTGAAAAAGCGAGAAATTTACCTTGTTAACAGTGGTGGAGGTGGTTTTCTTCATCTGGGGGGTGCGTTAATCGCAACAGAGTGTCTGCAACAACTTCCACTTCCCAACACTCACGCCTAATATCGTCCCCATCAAATTGAGAAAGTGAGGAAAGAATTTTAATAACTATTTTTTTAAGAATAAAAATAAGAGAAGAAAGCAAAACCCAGTAAGATTTAAAAAATATATAAATCAAATTATCTCAATTGGCTTGAGAGCTTTTAGTATAATTCTGCATAGAAATCAATTTGATACCATATATAGGATTGATATCATATTTTTTTTTTAAGTAAAAATAGGAGTCAAACCCCCATTTCATTGATAAAGTGGTGTTATATGAGTGATGTAGTGTCTACAGAAAAATAAAACAGGAAGCCAAGTGGCAAAGATGAGAAAGTGAAAATACAACCTAAAATAAGAATTGGCAGTTCAAAAGGTTGAATGCCATAGCGAATATCAAAATTGATAGTTCAAAAGTTTGAATGCCATAGCGACAAACTACATAAATCTAGCTAAACAAGGAGAGACAAAATGCTAATTGACAATATAAAATGAACAGAAAAGAAGAAAACATGTTGTAAATCCAGTTTGTCGGATACTGGTAAACCCTTATGTACAGACTTGTCTGTGCGCACTATACTTCCATTGTTCTTCAATTTGTGGCAGTAAATCATCACAACAGTATCAGTCCATGTTGAGCAGTTTGTATTGTTTATTATTTTCTTTCTTGGAAATACTAAACATAAGTGTTTGCTAATCACGGTATTAGGTGTGTGCCCTTTGGATTTCATGATATTTGGAAAATAAATTGTCAGCTCAATTTTGTTTTTCTGACACAGTCTGTATAAATTGCACAGTAGAAAATGGAGCAATATGTCAGGAAAAATAAATTAAACCGATGAGGAAGGTAATGGAAGGTAGTGCCAAATATATAAGGACGTAATTGGAATTTTGGCCATATTATTCAATCTCCAAATTAGTAAGTCAGTAGAGTTGGTCACAGAAAGTGAACTAGTAATATTGATTTTAGTTACACATTAGTTATGATATAATGCAGCAACTCACACAAATCATGGGTCATTGCTGTCTTAAATGTAAAATGGAGTAAGTGTTGAGAATGTAAAATGTGAAATATGAAATTGAGTGAGAATCATAAACTGCTGGAAGTACAACAGCAGCAATTGTCAATTGTAAATTGTAATTAGTAGTGAGATATATGTGGTATAACCACTGGAATGTAGTACGTTACGAGGGCAATGTTGGAGAAAGTAAGTTATATTTATATTCCACCATACAAGAGTACAGTTTAAAAAAGATTACAAAATACTGTTACTGATATTGGTGGATAAACTTGCAGAGAAAGTTAATAATATACATAGTATTTATATATGTGAGTAGTTGGATGGTGGACATTTTACAGTTCGGTAAGGTTGGCGCGACCAATAGGAAGGAGGGAAACATTTTGTGTTGTGTTTCCATGGATTGTAGCCTGAATGCTGCTGAACGATGTCGATGTCTTTTGCGACCTTGGTAGCTGAAGTAGGCTGCGGTGGTCTACACAAAGCATAGTGTTCATGTTTTCTAGATAGTGTACACGATTTTGTAGAAGTATGATTTGGCTTCGTTGCCTAGCAATCTCATCAGACAGTTCTCGCAGGTGAGAGTTAGTTTTCTCAGAGTCTCCAACAGGTTAGTGTGGTTCATTTTCTCTGAGAAGCCAGTGTAGTTAAGTCTGGTCTGGTATAATTCATCATACAGGTGTCTGATCGTGTCACGTGCTAGGTCGAGTTGATGGCCCAAGCTGTCGGTGACTGCTTGCCATGCTTGCTTTGTTTGGACAAAGATGTAAGAGTTTAGATATGCAGAGACGCGATTGTCTCCTACATAATATGACTGGATGAAGCGTAATGCTATCCGTGAAGCGATATCTTCAGCCATGATGCAATTATTCTCAGGCGTAGATGCGAAGGTTCTTTCTAGTGGTGGTATGTTTGCATGGTTGACATATACAGTCACCATGACGGTGGTCAGGCCTCGTATGTCGGTCTCTTGTCGGTATGCTAGGAGGTGCATGCCCAGGTCTATGGTAAGTTTTGTGAGCAATTAACGGCCTGCCAGGGGCATAATCGCCATGTTTTTTTGTTGGTTTTGAAAGGTGGTAGAATATCTTTCGACAGATACGTTCCAAAGTATGTTATATTTTTACTGCCTAGTAGTTGGTGATTTTGAGAGCATTGTTATAACTGTTTCCAGTTATATAGGTGTAAGGGTTGAGAAAATAATTTCTACAGTGGATGGTGTAGTGGATTGAGATAGTGGATTTGGTGGTATAGGTTTTTGATGGTGGTGGTAGGGAGGTGACAAGTGTCCTTTTTTATGTTTTGAATGAGACAAGTGTCTCGTGGGGGAGGAGTTGGATAAATGAAATGTAAATTTGTATTATATGATGAAATGAGATGGGTTATTAGGGCTTACCTTTCACTGGTGGGCCAGATGGTTCAGTTGGGCTTCCCTGATTTGAATGACATGTTCATGCTGTTGAATATCTTTCCTGGTAAATAAAGTAATTGTAATTAAATGAGAAATGAATTTCGTATGGTGTAAGCCCTTTGATTGTTGCAATGTAGATGACATTGGTAGTAAGTGCATTGTGTACAACACCTTAACAATTGTGACTGGGGTTTGCTCATATCTCATTTTGATTTCTATCAGAGTTGGTTATGTAGTAATGATGATATCTATTATTGCAATTTCTTATGCAAAGTGTAATATATATGTTGTAAGTAGGTGACTGTGTTTCACTGTGTGATGTTCACTTTTGACATTAATATTTTTAGGTGGACTAAGAAGTGCAGAAAATATATAGAGTATATGGTAGTGGTGTGGAAATGTATTTCGAGGAGAAATAAGAAGTTGGGAGCTTTCTACTTATGATTTATGAGAAGGGAAGAATCTTTGAAGATAGCTGATGATCATCGGAATGAAGTATGTGAGGTCATAGTTTTTGGCTGTGAAGTGTGTATTACTTGAGGCAGCTCCAGCTGTTAGTAAAGTAAATTGTGTTTACTTGAGTTTGGCATGTTAGGATAGATTAAATTTGGTGAGTTGTTCTACTGCTTGATAGATGGTGCTTCTCTTGTATAATAATGTGTTGCGGTTGCTGTTGAAATAATACTCAGACAGAAGAAAGTTGGAAGGAGTTTTTTCTTGTGGAAATATGTAAGCTGGGTTATTATACATGACAAAAGGTGGTTATGTTATGGTGCATAGTTTATATGTGCTGCCATTCAAAATAGGAACGCGGTGTTCCATTACAAGTTGTATAACAAAATGGCGCTATACCTCCGATATTGTGTTGCAGCATGGCGGGGAGCTCATCTACGGTGTCTTAGCGGCGGAGCTGATATCATCAGTGGAATGTGAAACACTGACGAGAATGGCTGACAGAAGAATGTCAAAATAGATGTCAGTTAGGTGATGTATAAATTAATTGGAGAAAAATATTGTGTAATAATGTATTTGTCTGGGGCAGTGCAATGAGGAAGAAGACAATGGTATTTGCAACATAAATAAGGGTGAAATTGTGGAGTACATATTGTGTAGTAGTATGTCAATTTTGCTATGGAATTTTTAGTAGGAGAGGTACTAAAAGAAGTGGGTAAAACTGTGTATCATTAGTTATTAAAAATTAGGTGTGGCCAACTTCTCTGATTAAGCTTTAGTTAGGTGGAGCTTACCTGCTGGTGGCTTTTTCTTCATTTGATGTGGGCAAGATCTTCCTTCTGGTTCTAGAAGAGTGGGAGGATGTAGGGCGCTCATGGGAGGAACTGTAACAAATACATAGAATTCAAGTAGATGAAGTAAGATGGCAGAAGATGAGGTTTACAATATAGTGCAAGCAGAAAAAGCAAGTAAAAAACAGCGTGGTTGTAAATATTGGTTGTAACATACTCAATGAAGAGGTGGGCTGCCTGCGGCGAGAGACCTGTGTGGTCAGCTTTCCTTTTTGTTGTTCATATAGGTGAGTGTGAATCTGTAGGAAGATGGTCCTCACGGATGTTGGACGGCAGCAATTAAGTTTGTGGAACGGTGGGAAGTATTGATGGAACAGGTTCAACCTTGTTGACGTTATATGTTAAGCGTTGTCTATGCAGTTGAGTTATATTTATGTCCACAATGAATAAGAAACGTTTTTCGCAGATATTTTCAAGAGATTAGGGAACCATTCTACCAGTGCGCCTTGATTCTGCGAATAACATATCGGCTTTCTTGTTGATGATACTTTCCGTTTGTTTCCCCATTACAGTAAACTCTGCCATGGTATCTCCATCGGTTACTCGTAAGAGCAGACGATATTTATAACATATATGAAACCACTATTATATTTGATTTGGGGAGGAATATAGTAAAGGTATGAAGGAATTTATGGGGTACTTTTGGACATGATGACGTGTTATATCTTATCTTTGCAGGAATCTTTTTATGTGTGAGTAAAATATTGTAGGAAAGGTAGTTGTGATGTTTCGTAAGGTATGTATACAATAAATTTTGAGTGAGTTTGTAGTACTATGCATATTACAATTTGGTTTGTAATATAGATTAATATTTATGTTTTCAAAATTACAACAGTCAATCCGAACTGTTCAAAATGTTTTTCATATGAATATGTATTGCAGACCGAATTTTGTATTTCTCATAAATTTTTTACTATTTTGTAAAATAGGTAGAAAGTCAATGTTTTTGGATGGTCCTGAATTTTCAGATCAAGTTATATTCCACCTACCTTTAAATATAGTAAAAAAATTATAGAAAGTAGTAAATTACGTCTGCAAGTACATATTCATATGGGGACTATGTTGAACGGTTCAGATCGACCGTTAGAATTTTGAAAATGAAAATATTGATATGTACTACAGACCAACCTGTGATATGCATAGTACCATAAGCTCACTCATAAATTATTGTGTTGTAGGATGATGTGGTCTTGTAATTGGGGTAGCTAATATTGGGTTTAAAAAAAAATTCACAATTTTTTTTTTTATCTTGTTGATGGATCATGGTTCATTTGGTAAGATGAAGTACTAATGGGGCTCACTAATTGATGGCAACAGTAGTGTAAAAGAAATCTATATTCGATCAGATTTTCTTTCTTATCAATTTTTTTTCACTTTTTTACAAGAAATCAGTCACAAGAAAAAAGAGAAAAAAACTCAGTTTTTCTTTATTAACATAGAGAAAAACATTTTACTGCTAATCAGTACATGTGGAACTATTAATGTTCTTATCAGAAAACTGGAAAAAACAGCCCTTTGGGAAATAGAAAGCTTAAGTAATGCATTGTTGAAATAGCTGTTGTACGTAGGAGAAATGATGTGGACGTACCATTGAATTGCTGATGTAATTATTGTTTGGCAATTGTGACAGGTGATCGGGGTTCCATAGCAGTAAGCGGACACTTTACATTCAGGGCAGGCGGAGTATGACCAACTATCTTAGTTGACAATTCCGTCAATGTCAGCAAGGTAAGATAATTATTGGTCCTGCATAAATAGAAAAATATGCTAGGTAACCTCAATACAACAAAGTTGAGTGTGTAATCTATGTGGTTAATATCAAAGGACAGCGTACTTTGTTGCTGTATTGTTCGAGGCTGATTAAGTCTTGGAGAGAGATGTTAATCGGGGTTGTCATTTTGGATGGCTTTGAAGATTGGAAGACTCTTGGCTGGAGTACATTAACAGGCTGACTTCCTCCTGTGAATCTGACAAGATAGGAGAGGCGTAATTAGTAATGCATGTAAGTAGAAATGACAAGGACTTAAAATGGAGGAAGATGTTCTCTGTTGTTGTTAAAACTTGAAGTAAGATGTGCTCGGGGAGAATGTCGCTTTATTTGGAATATGGAAGGTATTGAGTGTATGTCACAAAACTGAAGATAAATGTAGTGAAAATAATATGAATTGGAACGTGAGGTATAATAAGATATCATGAGTTTGTCTACTTATGGATAATGTACAGGTTATTGTAGTGGGGGAGCACAATATGTTCCCGAAGAGAACTTAGAGATGGCAATGTTCATTTGAAATACATTAAAGTAAAGTGAGAATGCATTTTCTTCTTGAAATTGAATGGTGAAATATGGCAGTTGAATGTATGCTTCATGTGCCTTTCGAATGTAATGATGCAATCAAGAAGAGGATGAAAATAGTGTACGGGAACTTACTGTTGTAAGTACTGTGCAATATGGGGTTGATCTTGGTCGGTGTAAATTTTTGTAGCACTGTATGTCTTCATATAGGGTTCTCCTGTATTCATTAACAGAGAAGAATAAGTTACGAAATACAGACATAGATAAATTATAAGGAGTAGTAGATATGTTATGTCATATAAGTGTAGTATGGTGAGCGAAAAAAAGCAGCTGAAGTAATTTGTTCATGACCGAGTGTAATGAAAAAGTAGAGCAGATCTGAGCTCTAGGGAACTGAAAGCATAAACAACGGGTGATTGCTTCGATGCCTCAGAAATGGCAACTTCATCAATAAGAGGCACAAAGTTAGTCCACAGTGTTACTCTTAAAGTCTTCCCCTTAGTAAGAAAGAAATTAGGAAACAAATATTTAGTTAAATGTTTGGTATAGTTCATTCATTGTATACCCCAATTGAAATATGCTATTATGCCTTTTGTTATTTTTATTTTAATAATTTGGTAGTTATAATTTTGTTGGATATGTGGAAATAATACCCAGATATTAGATGGATTAGGAATAAATTTATGTGAATGACAAGGGGGGAAACATGGGCACTTGGTCATGTATACTTTAGTGAATCATTTCTTACATGAGAAATTATGGGGAAAAAAAGGCAAAGGAATAATAGTAATAATATATATGGTTCTTCAAGTATTATTCAAAACTTATTTTTATGTTCCAATTTCAGTGTGCCCATTTTGGTGTTTGGAAATTTACTGTTTGTATCTTGTTAATCATAATGTCATATTTGGCCAAGAAAGTAAGCAAAATCTACACCTATATCCATGTCACAATGATTTCATATATCGATATATGAAACCAAGGATATATGATAAGCAAAATGTACGCTAACATGATGTGTGTTATCGGTGTTCAGGACACCTGAATTTGCTTATATGACTACATGTATATTATTTATAATTATGATGCTAATATGGGTGCAAATACAACATATAATAGTTATTAATGATAATAACATATTGGTACAATAATAGATTGGTACAAGTGGGAAATTTTGAAAAAAAATGACAAAGTTGGCAGGAGTATTTTTCATTTTAACAGGTACCATAGTATGAAGTCATGTACCTTATATTTTCCACTAAAATGTCTCTAATTACTGCAGGGGTATTCAAGGCAATGATGTCTTGCTGAGGTCCTATTGAAGTAACTCGCCCAATAATATCTGCAAGGGTTTATGTTAGATTTGTTTACACAGATAAATGAGCGCATGCATGGAAGGTATACTAGGAAGTAAGAAACTGTAATGACGAGTGATGTAAGTTTGATGTAAAAAAGATAGTTTGCTAATTCTGACAGTTTGGTAGATACTGACATTCTATCACTTTTGGCAATCTGAAATGAATGGAGATATCCTCTGATGACGTCCAGTTCTCAGTTTTTTTTATAGCAAAGTGGCTTTCTGTGAATGTTTTTCCTATTTCAATGGGTCAAAGACTAATCGAGTGCCGCTTGACTGCAGCACAAAAAGAATGCCGATAAGGCTGATCCTATCAATCATCTGGAAAGTTGTTTCTTCGATCCTCGGCCATATGTTCTCTTCAAACTCTGCCTTGTTTGGTTGGTGCAGGCTAGGTGTATTGGTTGATATTTGTTCTCATATTAGGTGATGGAATTGAACATCAGTGGGACAACTAACCGACAACAGCTCGAGGCCCTCTGATGACTATTCCGACCTCTTCGAACTCACGGAAGTTGAAGTAGAACAGAGGTGGTTCCATTGTTAGATTATCGAGACAACGGGCTTTAGTCCACTTCGTCATGCGTACGATATATCTGTGGCATGTTGCATTATATCCACCAGTTGGGGGCTCGACGCGGAATTGTCTAAAGAGATAGACATTACCATCCTCTGGTTTGATCGGGAGCAAGCTTTGGTCAGCTTTGGAGATTTCAGCTTCAATGGCATCTCCCTGTTGTAGGAAAAACATAAATATGTAGGTATTAGGAAATAATAGAGTGAACAATAATGTGAGTTAAAAACAAATTAGTGGGTATTGCAAATTGAGCCAGATTGAAGTGGTGAAGTATGAGAGAGCAACAATCAGATGGCAATTCTAAGTGGGGAGCAAGTAAATGGGCAGTCTAAATTTCAAACAAAAGCATAATTAAGGAAATAAATAAAAGATTGAAGGAAATAAGGAAGGTATAATTCAAACAGCCTTATGTAATTGGTATGAACGAATACAATTGAAATATTTACCAATATATATAGACCCTGGAAAAATTCAGTCAAAATGGTGGACTAAGTCTGCACAGTGGGAAATTTGCAGTTTATCTAAAGTGAGACAAGTACTGAATTTGTTGATAAATAGTGATGGATACGATTGTTGTACTGTTTACTCTGTATACTTTGGGGTAAATAGTATGTAAAAATTATTTGAATGGTAATGGAGGAGGGGAGTAATAGTACATACTTCACTGTCTGCCAAGAGGTAACACATATTACGACAACGTGCGTTATTAGGATATATGATATCCCATGTCTTCACCACCCGACAGAGGATGGATGGGTTCTCTGTTCTGTCGGTCAACTGTGCTAGCATCACTTTAGGTTCCATCTGAATAGAAAAGAAAGAAATATGGTAACTACCAAATGGAAATTACTACATAGTATGATATAGAAAAAATCATTAAGCTGGAAGTAGTTTTAAATATTGTTATGGTGCAGAAATACAGAGAAATTAATTTGAAACAACAAATAGACGTGAGAAGTAAATATGATACCTAGATGTGAAAAAATTTCAGTGTAGACAATATTTTGTGTGAACTGAGGGTATTCATTTTGAGGATTACGAATGAGAACTTTTATACCATCTACACTCTTTGCACGTGAGAGAGCGACATATAGTTGACCATGCGAGAAAACTGGCCGAGGTAAATAGATGCCTATCTTTGAAAGCGTTTGTCCCTAACTTTTATTTATTGTCATTGCGTAACAAACTTTTGATTTCCTTTTTATACGGGGAATTACACATCGGTTACCCATTCCATGTCCTATAATTATTTCTCCCTCTATGGAATGCAACCCTAATTTTGTGATTGTAAGACGAGTTCCATTGCATAACCCTGATGATTGATCCATGTAACGAAGCAACATGATAGGCATTCCAATTTTTAGAGAGAGTGCATGGCTGGGTACACCGTTCGGTGTGAGGAGGTTAAGGTAATCGGAAGGGTACATATCGCGAAGCTCGGGAGATACATTGCCAGTTTCCTGAATAGTATCTGCACTGTAATATGTGGAAGGCTCTCCTGGCACCATCTCGAAAACTGCATTGTTAATGATATCGGTGTCTTCATTTTTAGGGGTGACAATGGCTCGCTCACGAAGATATTGGTGATCGGCATATTTCGAGAGGAACTGATTATAACAGCTAGAATAATCGAAGAGTGGTCATCTATTTCGTTGGAGACCAGCAGCGAATCGGGAATTCGAATCCAATTAGGTTCAAATGTGTCAAATAATTGTTCTCCTTCAATTTTCCCATCACCAACTGCGAGAAGCCATGAGGCAAATGATCTAGCACGTTCTAACTCATTTGCAGCCATAGTTGAATCTAATAAGCGCATATTAATATGCAGATGGAATATCTTACAGGAAGACCACAATTTAGACTGTGTAATGCAAGCCGTGATGGTTTCATATCAGGAGGCTGATGGAATAATGGGAAATCACCTCCGAGAACCATAGTTAGGCCTCCAAATATTTTATGACGATTACTTGGACAATTTGTCGCCATAATATCACGGAGTGTTCTATCTAGAGCTTCGAAACAATATCTATGATTCATTGGTGCCTCATCCCATATAATTAGTGAGGTTAATTGAAGTAATTTTGCCAATTGAGTCCCTTGTTTGATATCGCATGTACTTTTGTCTGATATATCGATAGGAATTCTGAACCTTGAATGAGCTGTTGTGGCACCGTCTAGAAGAAGTGCTGCGAGACCTGAGGAAGCCACTGGGAGGACTATTTTTCCCGAAGACCTTACGGAGCAGATAATGGCTTTCCAAAGGAAAGTTTTACCGGTACCACCATGTCCGTAAACGAAAAACAGTTGGCCGTAACCTTCATTGACAGATGCAATAATGTGATTATAAGCTCTCAGTTGATCTGCATTGAGACAGGCACACAAAGAGACAGCCTCCGCAGCCAAGCCATTGTGGTTGAAGGCAATCTGTTCTTGTCTTACATCTAATACTGGTTGTATTTCATTTTCTTCTGGTCGTCTTTCGTCTTCTACTAGTTGTTTTTCATCTTCTTCTAGTTGTCCTTAATCTTGTACTGATTGTCTTTTAATGTTCTACTAGTTGTCTTTCATCTACTACTGGTTGTCTTTCAACTTCTTCTAGTTGTCTCTAATCGTGTACTGGCTGTCTTTCATGTTCTACTAGTTGTATTTCATGTTCTACTGGTTGTATTTCATCTTCTTCTAGTTCTTTTTCATGTTCTACTAGTTGTCTTTAATCTACTACTATTTGTATTCCATCTTCTTCTAATTGGCTTTTGTCTTCTACTAGTAGCTTTTCATCTTGTTATAGTTGTCTTTCATCTTGTACTGATTGTCTTTCATGTTTTACTAGTTGTCTTTCATCTATAACTGGATGTATTTCAAGTTCTTATAGTTGTCTTTCACGTTGTACTGGTTGTTTTTCATGTTCTATTAGTTGTCTTTGAACTACTATTGGTTGTATTTCATCATCTTCAAACTGTCTTTCATCTTATACTGGTTGTTTTACATCTTCTTCTAGTTGTGTTTCATTTTCTTCTATTTGTCTTTCGCCTTCTACTAGTTGTTTTTCATCTTTATCTATTTATCTTTTATGTTCTACTAGTTGTCTTTCATTTACTACTGGTTGTATTTCTTCTTCTTCAAGTTGTCTTTCATCTTCTTTTTCTTTTCTTTCATCTTATACTTGTTGTATTTCATGTTCTACTGGTTGTATTTAATCTTTTTCTTATTGTCTGTTATCTTCATCTGGTTGTCATTTGCCTTCAACTAGTTATTCTTCATCCTCTTCTAGTTGTCTTTAATCTTCATCTAGTTGTCTTTCATTTTCTACTAGTTATATTTTCACTTTACGAGTTGGTTTTCATCTTCTTGTAGCTGTCTTTCGTCATGTACTAATCGTTTTTCATATTCTACTAGTTGTCTTTCATCTACAGCTGGTTGTATTTCATCTTCTTCTAATTCTCTTTCATGTTCTACTAGTTGTCTTTCATTTACTACTATTTGTATTCCATCTTCTTCTAATTGGCTTTTGTCTTCTACTAGTGTAGCTTTTCATCTTGTTTTAGTTGTCTTTTATCTTGTACTGATTGTCTTTCATGTTTTACTAGTTGTCTTTCATCTATAACTGGATGTATTTCAAGTTCTTATAGTTGTCTTTCACGTTGTACTGGTTGTTTTTCATGTTCTATTATTGTCTTTGAACTACTACTGGTTGTATTACATCATCTTCAAACGGTCTTTCATCTTATACAAGTTGTTCTTCTAGTTGTGTTTTATTTTCTTCTATTTGTCTTTCGCCTTCTACTAGTTGTTTTACATCTTTATCTATTTGTCTTTCATGTTTTACTAATTGTCTTTCATTTACTACTGGTTGTATTTCTTCTTCTTCAAGTTGTCTTTCATCTTCTTCTTCTTTTCTTTCATCTTATACTTGTTGTCTTTCTTGTTCTACGTTGTCTTTCAACTACTACTGGTTGTATTTCATCTTTTTCTTGTTGTCTGTTATCTTCATCTGGTTGTCTTTTGTCTTCAACTAGTTATTTTTCATACTCCTCTAGTTGTCTTTAATCTTCATCTAGTTGTCTTTTATTTTCTACTAGTTTTATTTCGACTTTTACGAGTTGATTTTCATCTTCTTGTAGTTGTCTTTCATCATGTACTCATCATTTTTCAAGTTCTACTACTTGTCTTTCATCTACAACTGGTTGTAGTTCATCTTCTCTAAGTTTCTTTCATCATGTACCGGTTGTCATTCATTTTATACTGGTTGTCTTTAATATTTTATGGGTTGTCTATCTACTATTGGTTGTCATTCAAATTCTTATCATGTTATACAGGTTGGCTTTCATCCACTACTGGTTGTATTTCATCTTTTTCTAGTTGTCTTTCGTCTGGTACTAATTGTCTTTCATGTTCTACTTGTTGCCTTTCAGCTACTACTGGTTGTATTTCATTTTCTTCTAGTTATTTTCCATCTTCTTCTAGTTGTATTTCGATTTCATTGAAATGTTTCTCATCTTCTTCTAGTTGTCTTTCATTTTGTACTAATCGTCTTTCAAGCTCTATTAGTTGCCATTCATCAACTACTGGTTGTATTTCATCTTCTTCTATATGTATTTCATGTTCTACGGGTTGTCTTTCATCTTCTTCTAATTGTCTTTCATCTTCTACTAGCTGTTTTTCATCTTCTACTAGTTGTCTCTCATATTCTACTAGTTGTCTCACATCTAATACTGGTTGTATTTCATTTTCTTCTGGTTGTCTTTCGTCTTCTTCTAGTTGCTTTTCATCTTCTTCTAGTTGTCCTTAATCTTGTACTGATTGTCTTTTAATGTTCTACTAGTTGTCTTTCATCTACTACTGGTTGTCTTTCAACTTCTTCTAGTTGTCTTTCATCTTGTACTGGTTGTCTTTCATGTTCTACTAGTTGTCTTTCATGTTCTACTGGTTGTATTTCATCTTCTTCTAGTTCTCTTGCATCTTCTACTGGTTGTATTTCGTGTTCTACGAGTTGTTTTTCATCTTTTTCTAGTTGTCTTTCATATTGTACTAATCGTCTTTCAAGTTCTACTTGTAGTCTTTCATCTACTACTGGTTGTATTTCATGTTCTTCTAGTTGTCTTTCATCATGTACTGGTTATCTTTCATGTTCTACTGGTTGTCTTTCAACTACTATTGGTTGTATTTCTTCATCATCTAGTTGCTTTTCATCTTCTACTAGTTGCTTTTCATCTTCATCTAGTTGTATTACATCTTTTACTGATTGTCTTTTCATGTTCATCTCGTTGTCTTTCATCTGGCTTTTCATCTTCTTCTAGTTGTTTTTCATGTTCTACTGGTAGTATTTCATCTTGTTCTAGTTGTCTTTGATCTTTTACTGGTTGTCTTTCATGTTCACTGGCTTTCTTTCAACTACTATTGGATGTTTTTCAACTTCTTCTAGTTGTCTTTCTTCTCCTTCTTGTTGTCTTTCTTCTTTTACGAGTTGTTTTTCATCTTATTCTAATTGTCTTTCATTTTCTTCTAGTTGTCATTCGTATTTTACTAGTTCATTTTCATCTTCAACTAGTTGTCTTTCATATTGTGATCGTTGCCTTATCATGTTATCCAGGTTGTCTTTCATTTAGTACTGGTTGTATCATCTTCTTCGAGTTGTCTTCGTCTTCTACTAGTTGCTTTTCATTTTCTTCAAGTTGCCTTTCATCTTCTTTTTTCTTTTCTTTCATCTTATACTGGTTGTCTTTTATGTTCTACTGGTTGTCTTTCAACTACTAGTTGTCTTTTCACGTTCTACTGGTTGTCTTTCACCTACTACGGGTTGTATTTCATCTTCTTTAAGTTTCCTTTCAATTTCTTCTAGTTGTCTTTCACCCTCTACTAGTTGTTTTCCATCTTTGTCTAGTTGTCTCTAATGTTCTACTAGTTATTTTTCATCTAGTACTGGTTGTATTTCATTTTCTTCAAGTTGTCTTTTGTCTTCTACTAGTTATTTTTCATCTTCTTCTAGTTGTCTTTTATTTTGTACTGATTGTTCTTCTTGTTCTACTAGTTGTCTTTCATCTATACCTGGATGTATTTCATCTTTTTCTAGTTGTCTTTCACGTTGTCCTGGTTGTTTTTCATGTTCTATTGGTCGTCTTTGAACTACTACTGCTTGTCTTTCTTCATCTTCTAATTGTCTTTCATCTTGTACTGGTTGTTTTACATCTTCTTCTAGTTGTCTTTCATCTTCTACTAGTTGTTTTTCATCTTCTTCTAGTTGTCTTTTATCTTGTACTGATTGGGATAGAACTAGGGTGTTCTTAAGTTCACCAAGCCCCTTGGTGAACTCAAGTCTAAAACCCATCGGATCGGCTTCAAACGACGAATCCGAACCATTGAAACCAGGCAGTCAAAATTAGAAGGTTAATAAATTAATTTTAATGCATTCATTTTTTGACGTTTTTTGACCACTTGACTCTATGCAAAATTAATTTCAAATTTTAAAATTTTTGCATGTAGACGCATCACTCGTAAGGTAGACAGATTTCAACGGTTCGGATTCGTCGTTTGAAGTTGATCCGATGGGTTTTGGACTTGAGTTCACCAAGGGCTTGGTGAACTCGAAAGCACCATAGTTCTACCCTACTTATTGATTTTCATGTTCTACTAGTTGTCTTTCCTCTACTACTGGTTGTATTTCATCATCTTCTAGTTTTATTTCATCTTTTTCTTGTTGTCTTTCATCTTTTTATAGTTGTAATTCATCTTGCACCAATTGTCTTTTATGTTATACTGTTTGCCTTTTATATTTTACTGGTTGTCTTTTCATGTTCTACTGGTTGTCTTTAATCTTTTACTGTTTGTCTTTTTGTGTACTACTGGTTGTATTTCATCTTCTTCTAGTTATCTTTCATCTAGTACTGGTTTTCTTTCATGTTCTACTCATTATCTTTCATGTTCTATTGGTTGTCTTTGAACTACTACTGGTAGTATTTCACCTTCTTCTAGTTATCTTTCACCTTGTTGTAGTTGTATTTCGTCTTCTACGAATTGTCTTTCATCTACTACTATTTGTATTCCATCTTCTTCTAATTGTCTTTTGTCTTCTACTAGTTGTTTTTCATCTTCTTCTAGTTGTCTTTCATCTTGTAATGATTGTCTTTCATGTTCTACTAGTTGTCATTCATCTATAACTGGATGTATTTCATGTTCTTATAGTAATCTTTCACGTTGTACTGGTTATTTTTCATGTTCTATTGGTTGTTTTTGAACTACTACTGGTTGTATTTCATCATCTTCTAATTGTCTTTCATCTTCTATTGGTTGTTTTACATCTTCTATTGTCTTTTATCTTTTTCTAGTTGTCTTTCGTCTTCTACTAGTTGTTTTTCATGTTCTTCTATTTGTCTTTGATCTTGTATTGATTGATTTTCATGTTCTACTAGTTGTCTTTCCTCTAAAAAGGGTTGTATTTAATCATCTTTTAGTTGTCTTTCATGTTGTACTAGTTGTTTTTCATGTTCTAGTTACTAGTTTATTTCATCTTCTTCTTGTTGTCTTTCATCTTTTTAATGTTGTCTTTCATCTTGTACCAGTTGTCTTTCATTTTATACTGGTTTTCTTTTTATATTTTTCTGGTTGTCTTTCATCTTATACCGGTTGTCTTACATAATCTACTGGTTGTATTTCATCTTTTACTGATTGTCTTTTCATGTTCTATTGGTTGTCTTTCATCTACTACTAGTTGTATTTCATCTTCTTCTAGTTCTCTTTCATCTTGAGTAGGTTGTCTTTTATCTACTATTGGTTGTATTTCATCTTCATCTAGTTCTCTTTCATCTCGTACTGGTTTTCTTTCATGTTCTACTCGTTGTCTTTCATGTTCTTCTGTTTGTCTTTCAACTACTACTGGTTGTATTTTGTCTTCTATGAGTTGTTTTCATCTTCTTCTAATTGTCTATCACCATGTATTAATCATATTTCAAGTTAAACTTGTTCTCTTTCATGTACTATTGGTTCCATTTCATCCTCTTCTAGTTGTCTTTCATCATGTACTGGTTGTCTTTCAACTACTATTGGTTGTATTACATCTTCTTACAGTTGTCATTCATATTCTTTTAGTCTTTCGTCTTCTACTAGTTGTTTTTCAAATTCTTCTTGTGGTCTTTCATGTCCTACTAGTTGTCTTTCATTTATTACTAGTTGTTTTTCATCTTCTTCTAGTTTTATTTCATCGTATACTAGTTGTCTTTTAACAAATATTGGTTGTATTTATTCTTCTTCTAGTTGTCTTTCATCTTCTTCTAGTTTTCTTTTGTTTTCTACTAGTTATTTTTCATATTCATCTAGTTGTCTTGCATGTTCTACTAGTGTTGTCTTTCATTTACTATTTGTTGTATTTCATCTTCTTATGTCTTTCATTATATATTGTTTGTCTTTCATTATATATTGGTTGTATTTCATCTTCTACTAATTGTCTTTCATCTTCTTTTAGTTGCCTTTCGTCTTCTACGATTTGTTTCTCATCTTCTTCTAGTTGTCTCTCACCTTTTTTTATTTGTCTTTTATCTTTGTCTAATTGTCTTTTATCTCTACTGGTTATCTTTCATCTACTAGGTCTTTCTTATTCTACTAGTTGTCTTCATTTTCTACTGGTTGTCTTTCAACTACTACTAGTTGTATTTCATCTTTTCAAATGTCTTTCATCTTCTTCCAGGTGTATTTCGTCTTCTACGAGTTGTCTTTCATCTTCTTCTAGTTGTCTTTTATCTACTACTGGTTGTCTTTCATGTTCTACTAGGTCTTTCTTGTTCTACTGGTTTTCTTTTATTTTCTATTGGTTGTCTTTCAACTACTACTAGTTGTATTTCATCTAATCTAATGTCTTTCATCTTCTTCCAGGTGTATTTTGTCTTCTACGAGTTGTTTTTCATCTTCTTCTAGTTGTCTTTCAACTACTACTGCTTGTATTTCATCTTCTTTTTGTTGTCTATCATCTTCTTCTAATTGTCTTTTATTTTTTTCTAGTTGTCTTTCATCTACTATTAGTTGTTTTTCGTGTTCTACTGGTTGTATTTCATCTTCTTCTTTTGTCTTTTATCTTCATCTAGGTGTATTTCGTCTTCTATGAGTTGTTTTTCTTCTTGAACTGGTCGTCTTTCAAATTCTACTAGTTGTCTTTCAACTACTATTGATTGTATTTCATATTCTTCTAGTTGTCTATCATCTTCTTGTAGTTGTCTTTCATTTTTTTTCAAGTTGTCTTTCATCTACTACTGGTTGTTTCTCATGTTCTACTGGTTGTTTTTGAACTACTACTGGTTGTATTTCATCTTCTTCTTTTGTCTTTCATCTTATTCTAAGTGTATTTCATCTTCTACGAGTTATTTTTCATCTTCTAGTTGTTTCATCTTGAACTGGTCGTCTTTCAAGTTCTACTAGTTTTCTTTCATCTACTACTGGTTGTATTTCAACTTCTTCTAATTCTCTTTCATCATGTACTGGTTGTATTTCATGTTCTACAGGTTGTTTTTCAACTACTACTTGCTGTATTTCATCTTTGTCTAGTTGTATTTCATCTTCGTCTAGTTGTCTTCCATCTTCTTATAGTTGGCTTTCGTCTTCTACTTGTTGTCTTTCATCTACTACTGGTTGTATTTCATCTTCTTCAAGTTATTTTTTGTCATCTACTAGTTGCTTTTTATATTTTTTTATTGTCTTTTGAAGTTCTACTGGCTGTCTTTCATCTACTACTGGTTGTATTTCATCTTCTTCTGGTTGTCTTTCATGTTCTACTGGGTCTTTCTGATTCTACTAGTTGTCTTTCAACTAGTACTGGAAGTATTTCATCATCTTTAAGTTATCTTTCATCATCTTGTAGTATTTCATCTTTTACGAGTTGTTTTTCATCTTCTTCTAGTTGTATTTCATCGTGTACTAGTTGTTTTTCATGTTCTACTGGTTTTCTTTCAACTACTACTGGTTGTATTACATCTTCTTCTAGTTGTCATTCATCTTCTTCTAATCTTTCGTCTTCTACTAGTTGTTTTTCATATTCATCTAGTTGTCTTTCATGTTCTACTTGTTGTCTTTCATGTTCTACTAGTTGCATTTCATATTCTTCGAGTTGTCTTTCGTTGTCTACTAGTTACTTTTCATCTTCTTCTAGTTGTCTTTCATCATATACTGGTTGTCTTTCAACTACTTCTGGTTGTATATCATCTTCTTCTAGTTGTCTTTCATTTTCTTCTAATCTTCTTTCGTCTTCTTCAAATTGTGTTTCATCTTCTTCTAGTTGTCTTTGATCTTCTACATCATAAAGCATATACACACGCACACATATATGTCCAAACAGTGAGAACTAACCAACCAAATCCAAAGAGCAATACATGAGCCCCTCCTTTTAGCCCCTTTATTCAGTTCACAAAGACATATGCACAAATCCTAGAATGATCAGTTTGACTCGGAAGAGTCTGTGATCTAATTAAAGGCGGGAGCTTGCGCCCGTCGGGAGTTAAATGTCTCCACAATTATTAAACTCTCTCGATAGACCGATTATGAACGGTAGGTCCGTCGAGGGTGAACCCAAAAGGAACAGCAGAGAGAAAGTAATGTCTCAAGCTCGATGCCCTCCCCACGTCTGAAATAGAGAGCACTGAACCTTGAAACATTCCACACCTGCACACCTTCAGTGCAACTTTCTGCACCCTACAGACACAATTAAACACGCACACTAAATCCTATTACAAGAGGGGTATTTATAGCCTCTCTAAGCACTAGTGGAAGTAGTGGGGATCGTAAGGTCCACCCATGATCTATCAGGAATTGTCTAAAATTAGCGTGGCTCTTCAAAAAAACATGTTCTTCAGAAAAGCTCAATTTAGAACAGTCCATAGATCGTGCTGCCTCTGTGTATGCCGCATGCGGCATGGAGGAAGTCGCATGGTCTTCTGACTTAGCGAATTTTCTTGTATTTTCACCATTTCGCATGTTGTGCACTTCGTGTGAGGTGTTGCTTGCTCTATGTAATGTCCTATTTTTACGCTCTTTTCAGAAATCACCCAAATATGACATTTTTTCTTTGTTTTTTGCCTATATACACAATTTTCTCCAAAACGTACCAAAATGACTCAAAAACACATTTGCGTAAATAAATCGAGAAAATGGTTACGTTGCATTCACTTTTCGCCATTTTTGAAAGAAAGATAGTGATTTTTGCTATATGTTTTGGAGTCATCACAAGTGTATTTTATCTTTTACGAGTTGTTTTTCATCTTCTTCTAGTTGTCTTTCATCTTGAACTGATTGTCTTTCAAGTTCTACTAGTTCTCATTCATCTACTACATGTTGTCTTTCATATTCTACTAGTTATCTTTCAACTACTAGTAGTTGTATTTCATCTTCTTCTAGTTTTTTTTTTCTATTAGTTGTTTTTCATCTTCTTCTAGTTGTTTTTCATGCTCTACTAATTGTCTTTCATCATTTACTGATTGTATTTTCATGTTCTACTAGTTGTCTTTCATCTACTACTGGTTGTATTTTATCTTCTTCTCGTTATATTTCATCTTCTTCTAATTTTCTTTAATCTTGTATTGATCGTCTTTGAAGTTCTACTTATTATCTTTCATATACTACTAGTTGTATTTCATATTCTTTTAGTTGTCTTTCATCATGTACTGGTTGTGTTTTCTGTTCTATTTAGTTGTCTTTTCTTGGTTGTGTTACATTAGATGTCATTCATATTAGTTGTCATCATCTTCTTCTAGTTGTTTTTCATCTTCTAATAGTTATTTTTCATATTCTTCTAGTTATCTTTCATATTCTACTAGTTGTCTTTCATTTACTACTAGCTGTATTTCATCTTCTTCTAGTTGTCCTTCGTCTTCTACTAGTTGTTTTTCATCTTCTCAAGTTGTCTTTTATCATGTATTAGTTGTCTTTCAACTATTGGTTGTATTTTAATTTCTTCTAGTTGTCTTTCATTTTTTTCTAGTTGTAAAGTCTTCTATTAGTTGTGTTTCATATTATTCTAGTTGTCTTTCATGTGCTACTAATTGTCTTTGATCTACTACTATTTGTATTACATCTTTTTTAGTTCTCGTTTGTCTTTTACTAGTTGTTTTTCATCTTGTTTTAGTTATTTTTCATCTTGTACTGATTGTCTTTTAATGTTCTACTAGTTTTCTTTCATCTACTACTGATTGTATTTCAGCTTTTTTTAGTTGTCTTTCATCTTGTACCGGTTGTCTTTCATAATATACTGGTTTTTCTTTCATCTTCTTCTAGTTGTCTTTCAACTTTTACTGATTTTTTTTTCATGTTCTATTGGTTTCTTTCAACTACTATTGGATGTATTTCATATTCATCTAGTTGTCTTTCATCTCCTTCTACTAGTTTTTCATCTTCTTCTAGTTGTCTTTCGTATTCTACTAATTGTTTTTGATCTTTTTTTAGTTATCTTTCATATTGTAATTTGGACTTGATGCACATATTGCAAGATTCAAAGGATGGGAGTATGTCTACCCTCAGTATATATATACTTGGTTCTATTGTATGTATCAAAATAATGACCCATATTTTGTTTTAGTGAAGTGTAGATCAAAGTCTGCGCTTCACTCAGGATTGTTTTTATAAACTACAAATAAAAAATAAAAAATTATATCGAATTGACATTTCGATACGAACTATTTTTTTTCCTGTGCCGAATTGGCATCCCGGCCCGAGCAGTTTTCTGAGAACAACAACATAAAATCATGTTTTCATCTGTGCCGAAATGGCAATTCGACTCCATGATATTTTCATATGATCTTTTCATTGTGTCGAATCGGCATCTCAGCTCTAGAATTTTTTTTTAAAAAATTGTGCCAAATTGGCATCTCGAAAATATAAAAGATGTTATGATTATTTTATTTTTTCTATTGAAATATTAGAAATATTTTTATATTTCTTTGAAAATAGATGGAATATTATAAAATTGAATTTACTAAAAAGACTGCGACAAATAACCCGGATCTTTTTGTCAGGATTTTTTGCGACTGTAAGAAAAATTAAAATATTTCTTTGTGTGTTACTCGAAAAAAATTGTTTTGGATATGAGTTATTGATTCTCGTTCAAAAGTCACTTCTGAGTAAATAAAGAAATTATCATGGTTCTTATAGTACATTCAAATTCTAAGGTACCCATCTAATTCCTAAAAGCTATTTTATATTTTTAATATTTAAATATTTTTCTAAACTCAATTCTAGATAAATAGATGGAGTACCTTAGAATTTGAATGTACTAGAAGGACCACGATAAATTTTTTATTTACCCAGAAGTGACTTTTGAACTGGAATCAATAACTTAGAACCGGATTATTTGTCGTCTTTCTAATAAATTCAATTCTATAATATTCCATCTATTTTCAAAGAAATATAAAAATATTTTTTTCAATAGAATAAATAACATATAATATTAAAAAATTATAACAGAAAAAAACAACCTCTGTGCCGAAATGGCTATTCAGCACAAAGTAAAGTTCAAATAAAAAAACCTCTGGACCGATGCCATTTCAGCACAGAAAAACAAACTGGATCGTCGACATAGAGCCTTCCACACCAAAGACACACTGTTTTCCATTGAAAATTTGTGAAAACCCTCAGGCCGAGATACCAATTCGGCACAGAAAAAAAAGGGTTTGTGCCGAGATGGCATCTCGGTACTTATGGTTTTTGTAAAAACCAAATCACTCAAGTTGGTTTAGTAAATTTTTATTTTTTATTTATGTTTTATAAAAAAAATCCCTTCACTCATGGTGAACTTATCATAAAATCAAGGTTTTAATATTTTAGCATCGATGTTTTAATAAGATACTGATGTTGTAATTTATTGACATTGTTACTTTTGATTAATTGAGTAAAATATTATAAAATAAAAGAAATAAAACAAATGAAAACATCGATTTTTTATTTTATTTACTTCGATGTTTTATTCTTTTGACATCGGTATCTTATTTCTTTTATGAGTGAGTCTATGGTTAATGCATAGCACGCTTTGGTCCGTAATACAGTTCAATATTTTTATTTTCAAAATTCTAATGGTCGATCCGAATCGTTTAACATGATTTTCATATGAATATGTACTTGTAGACCAAATTTTATATTTTTATATATTTTTTTACTATTTTTTAAGATAAGTAGAAAATCACTGTTTTTTTATAGTCTAGAATTTTCAAATCAAGTGATTTTCTATCTATATCTTAAAAAATAGTAAAAAAATTCTAAAAAATACAAAATTCGACAGTTAGAATTTTGAAAACGAAAATATTGATCCGTATTACGGACCAATCCGTGATATCCATAGTACCATATACTTTTCTTTTATTTCTTAACTGATTGAGAATGTGATTCTTAAGAGGAGAAAAGCCAATGCAAAGTTTTTAATAAGTGGTTGTATTATTCATAACAAAGTATAGTCGCCAACCTAGCCGGGTGTCTTTTTTCTTCATATTTGAAGATGGTCGCTTTCTATTAATTACCGTAAGACTATGGAATGAGACGATTGGACCGGACCTCGTGTTCGCTCTAGGCCTCTAGCCTCCGCAACTTGTTGAATTGGACTGCCGTCTGCCTGACTCGCTGCTTGAAGTGATTCTAGATCTATCACAGAAACATAGAAAGCCCAAGAAGGACATAAAAAGAGCCGTTTTGTTGATGTAGCGGCAATAAGAGCTCATAGCATTATCAATAAAAGCCCAAAATACAGTTCAATTGCGTGTCAATTTTATTTTGCGGCTTCAACTGAAGATGATTATGTAATGGGGTGTAAACGGATCCGGATAATCTGCTCCGAATCCGACCCTTATCCGCCTATGAACTGGATACGGATAAACAGAGCAGATAATATTCCGGATCCCGGATATGAAACAAATATGAAGAAAGAAAGCGGATCTCGTTTAGGGTTTAGGGTTCTTATTTATTATCATCATAAATTGTGGGCTAAGTAATCTGGGATATCCGGAAATAAACATTTGTTTGGGCCAACTCCTTTTTTGGGCTAACATTAATGTCTACAGCTGTTAACGCTGCTATAGTATCCCTCCCTTGGCCTTTTAATTTTTTACAAATTACATATTATTCGGAAATGTATGATTCAATTAGTATTTGTATTTTCTTTTTAGCATCAGCTTAATGAATGGTTTAATTCATTGATAGAATCATGTAAGAAGAAGTGAACTAAAATTTTATTTATTTATTTTTATATTTGAATTTTATAATTAGTATTTGTATCATAAAGTTCATATAACTCAATTATTCGTTTCGTATCCATATTCAAAGATTATCCACTCCGTATCCGTAATCGTTTAAAGCGGATTTGGTTTTGAATTTTGATATCCGTTTATTATCCGTATCCATATTCGTATCCGCTCATTGAAAGACAGATACGGATATGGTATCGGCATTATCCGCTCCCGTTTACACCACTTTTATGGCTCACTAGATAATCCAGCGGACCCCGCTGAATTTTTTAGCGGGCTAGGTATATTTAAAATTCTTGTAAAAATAGATGTATGATTTGAATTGTATCTAAAATAAATAATTCAGTGGTTCGAACTGACTGTTTTAATATGGAGATCCAAAATTCTGCAGATCTAGTTAAATGGCGATGGACATCCACTAGTGCTTTTACTGTGCATTCCTTGTACTCTTGGTTATCTTATGGGGATTATTCAAACAAAACCTATGAGGTTGGCAATCCAAAGTATCCTTAAAAATTAAAGTCTTTATTTGATTGTTGCGACAGGATAAGGTTTTAACCAAATCTGATTTGGCCACTAAAGGATGGACAGGTGCCCTTGATTGCCCATTCTGTGGTCTTCCTGAAACCTCAGATCACTTATTTGTCACTTGTTCATTTGCCTCTGCACTTTGGTCTTGAATTGCAAATTATAATGGTTTTATATTTGACTGTACAACTGTTTCGGATTTATGGTATATAGATGCTTGCATACCTCTCAAGGATACCCTTTTAGTGGAATTAATTAGAGCAGCTACACTTTGGAATATTTGATTAACTAGGAACAAAATCTGTTTTAATAATATTCCCATTCCATCTGTTAAAAGTATTGGTAGTGCTATCATTTCTCTTACTTCTTGTTGGTGCAAAATAAGGCATGACGATACTTAATTCTTCCAATGGATGTCTCACTTTTGAATTAGGCAGAGGGAAACAGCAGCTGGGATTCAGAGGAAGAACTTATTTTTCGTTTAGAGGGGTCAGACCTTTCTGATTTTCTTAGAGATAGAGCATAATACGATGCAATTGATGCTTCCTACTTCTCTTCTTCTGACCCCACTGTCCATACCAGTTCATCCAATGCTAGTTCATGTGCAGCTCCTTAGCACTTCCTAATGAATTACTTTTGTACTTACTGTTTTGTATGATATATGTCTAGCAGACTTTAGCTATTATGCTCTTATGCTTAGTTGAATTAGATATCCCCTAGTTTGCTTCACAACTAGAGGGGTTTTTTTGTTAATTGATTGCTGATCTGTACTTGCTTTAGGCACATTTTGTAAAAACCTATCCGTTTCTAATGAAACAGGTGGTATTATACTACTTTTATAAAAACAAAAATGGAGATCCAAAATAGTGATTTTGTACCTATCTAAAAAAACTGTAAAAAATTTTCAAAAAATATAAAATTTGATATCTAAGCACATTTTAATATGGAGATCATGTTGAGCGGTTCGAATCAACTGTTTGACATTTAAAAATGGAAATAAAAATACGGGATATAGTTGGAGCAAAAACCAATAGTGCATTTTAACCCTACTCTCTTACAAATTACATATAAAATAAATAAAAAATAAATGATTGATAGCTCATCGGATCTTAAAACAATTAAAGTGACAACATAATAATAGTACTCAGTACTATTCGTATTTCGTAGGTGTTGTATAACAACTGCAGGGTTTAAGTATCTTATATCTTTTATATTTCAATTGTATTTTATATTTTTATTTATGTTTTCAATGTTCAATCAATCAATCTAAATCGCTAAATCTGATGTATATATTAAAAGAAGTTTGGAGACCTCATGTTTAAGCAAATAATATAAAAATAGTAGTTGAAATCGACTGTTTGAACTTTGTAAATTAATGAAGATAAAGATGTGAGGCACAATTAAGACATAAAAAATATGATGCATTTGAACTCTACTAGGTGTATTGAAACCGTGTCATATCGTGTTCCAGAGTGTAATGTTTAGGCATGTATGAAATACATGTCGTGTCTTGTTAATATGTCGAAATTTTGAAACGTGTCGTACCACATAATATCAAAGATGAATACAACACATTTACTAGACATATTGTGCTGTGCTGCACGACTTGATAAGACGTGTTTCGATGTGCCGTTCCGGTTTCTAGACATGCCGTTCCAGCTGGTTCGCTGGATATCTAAATCAAAGCCCAAAAACTGGGCGGGATTCCTATTTCCGATTTCCGAATTCTCCTCCAAAAGTTGCACCTACTAAATTTATTTGAACTCGGTGTATAAATCTCGTTGCCTCTAGGCACCAATGTATTTCTTGGTTTATTATAGACCGGGATCAAATTCGAATATAAGCAGCTCCCGAGTTTCAAGATATAGGGTTGTAATGTTGCCGACATTTTTATTAATATCCAAAGTTTAATACAAATTATTAATTATGCCCAGAACTCGATCCAATATCGAAAAATACTCAAGCCAGTCAGAAAATGGCCGGCTTAGGTACCAGAGTAAACTGGTCATTTTCTGGCCGGCTTACTCCATTTTTTTTTTAGAGACACTATGAAGATCAAAATATTGAAATAAAATTTGAAATTTTTGTATAAATTATTTGTTATATTACTTCTTTGGGTAATTATATGTTCCCCCATCTATCCATCCCCCATCTATCCATCCCCCATTTCATCCCCCAACTAACTAACTACCTTTTCTAACTAACTTTCAAAATTCTAACTACCTTTTCTAACTAACTACCTTTTCTCTATTTATTTCTTTCCTTTTTCAAAATTCTAACTACCTTTTAGAGATGAATACTTCAACGTTTATGGATGAATACTTAATATCTTAGGCATAAATACTTTAACTTATATGTATGAATAATTGATATCTTATGGATGAATACTTTTTATTTGTTTGGTATGCACATTAACTATTTACACTTACACGATGATGATGAATACTTGCTTAATGCGGGATGAATACTTGCATGACGAGGTGTGAATACTTGTGCAACGGACAACTCAAAATATGTCATCATGGATCTCATTTGAAAGAGAAAATTATTTAGAAGACATTCGTGATTTTAGATTTGCAAAATTCCTCACAGATCGTCAGAAATATTGGTTAGATTGAACGGAGAAAAAAAAACCCACCTCTAAAAACATGTAATACTCTTGGCACATTAACTATTTACACTTACACGATGAGGATGAATACTTGCTTAATGCGGGATGAATACTTGCATGACGAGGTGTGAATACTTGTGCAACGGACAACTCAAAAGTATGTCATCATGGATCTCATTTGAAAGAGAAAATTATTTAGAAGACATTCGTGATTTTAGATTTGCAAAATTCCTCACAGATCGTCAGAAATATTGGTTAGATTGAACGGAGAAAAAAAAACCCACCTCTAAAAACATGTAATACTCTTGGTACATTAACTATTTACACTTACACGATGAGGATGAATACTTGCTTAATGCGGGATGAATACTTGCATGACGAGGTGTGAATACTTGTGCAACGGACAACTCAAAAGTATGTCATCATGGATCTCATTTGAAAGAGAAAATTATTTAGAAGACATTCGTGATTTTAGATTTGCAAAATTCCTCACAGATCGTCAGAAATATTGGTTAGATTGAACGGAGAAAAAAAAACCCACCTCTAAAAACGTGTAAAAGATGGGTGATTGATGTGTCCAAATATGCTTCTATTGCAAGGATGAATACATTTATATAGATGGATGAATGCTAGTTGTGTTACAGATGAATACTTTTTTTGCAAATTTTTAAAATGAGCTGAATTAATGCTCTGACAGTTGTGCGGTCCCCCACATAATTAATGCTCTGACAGTTGTGCGGTTCCCCACACGTGTTGTTTGTCCCCTACTTTATTGTTGTAATATATCCAAATATGTTTCTATTGCAAATGTGAATACATTCATATAGATGGATGAATACTTGTTGTGCTACATATGAATACTTCTACAAATTCCTAAAATACACATGTGGTTATAAATTCTAACTAACTAACTACTTTTGACGGGGGATGAAACGGGGGATTGTTCACGGGGGAGAGCTAGGCAGTCTCTACTTCTTTTGATGTATAATTAGCATATTTATACTAAAATATGATAGATTAATTGAAATTATGTTGAATAACACTAAATTATGTTAAATTACGTTAAATTACATTAAATTACGCTAAAATACGGTAAATTACAAATGACAAGGGACGATATCTTCACTGAAAAGGGGAAAAACGACGATGAAACTTCAAACGGTCATAAAACGGCGCTCGAGTGTCCGATTTCAGCAAATGACCACTTTTCGGAAAGCTTGCGAAAATACGCATGCGTCCGTGCCCGCGATGCTGGATTCCGAAATTCAGAATCGCCAAAAAACTAAGAGAAGAGCCTCAAAACTTGAGTTGAAGTTTCGGATTAAGATTTTCATTTCTACTATTCAATCCAAATAGCTCAGTAAATTTGTTACATAATGAACTTGTAGAATACCAATTTTTACTATTTTCGAATTTTTTTTACTATTTTTTATGATTCATGAAAGATGAGCAAAATCAGTCTACTATAGCGTAATTTTGTGTAGTTTAGTGTTTTTTTTTACCGTATTTCAGCATAATTAGCAAAGTTATTGTAATTTAACGTAATTTAGTATAATTGAACATAATTTATTGTAATATAGTGTAATTCAATATAATTTCAAGTATTCTAGCGTATTTTAGTATAAATATGCTAATTATACATCAAAAGAAGTAGAGGAGGGATCAAGTTACAACAAATTTGAGTTACAACAAAGTTACAACAACCATTTTTTTCATTTTCAAAGTCCAAATCGTCGATCCAAACCGTTCAACATGATTATCTAATAAAATGTGCTTGCAGATCAAATTTTACATTTTTTTGAATTTTTTTTACTATTTATTAAGATGGGTACAAAATTCAATGGTCTGAATATAACTATTTTTTGTAAAATACTTAATAAATAGTAAACAAATTCAAAAAAATGTAAAATTTGATCTGCAAGCACAGTTTATTGTGGAGATCATGTTGAACGGTTTGGATCGACGATTTGGACTTTGAAAATGAAAAAAATAATTGTTGTAACTTTGTTGTAACTTGATCCCTCCTCAAAGAAGTAATATAACAAATAATTTAAACAAAAATTTCAAATTTTTAGAGTTAGATTTCAATATTTTGATCTTCATAGTGTCTCTAAAAAAAAAATGGAGTAAGCCGGCCAGAAAATGGCCGGTTTACTCTGGTACCTAAGCCGGCCATTTTCTGGCCGGCTTGGGTATTTTTCGATATTGGGTCGAGTTCTGGGCATAATTAATAATTTGTATTAAACTTTGGATATTAATAAAAATGTCGGGTAATGCTGTATTGTATATAGGCCAGTAATTCTCAACCTATGTAATTCTCACCGTGTAGAGTGACGAGCTTGCACATGTTTGTTTTAATCTTTACAAATTTTAAAACAGATATTTCTGTCTCAAAAAAAATACATTCTTGACCTTCTAACCGAAATTGGCATGCTTAACTGCAAACTAGCAGACACACCAATGGTCCAGAATGTGAAACTTAATGTTGATTATGGACAAATGCCTACTAATAAAGAACAATATCAGATGTTAGTAGAAAAATTGATATACTTTACATACCCGACCTGACATAGCGTATGCAGTAGGAGTTGTAAGCCAATTCATGCATGATCGATCCAAAAGAGGAGCACATGGATGATGTGATGAGAATAATTATGGCTGATTAGGCTAGTAACATTGTTGATCGAAAATCTACAGCCGGGTACTTCACATTTGTGGGTGGTAATCTGGTGACTTGGAGAAGTAAGAAACATAATATAGTGGCACTTTCAAGTGCTGAAGCGGAGTTTAGGGGCATAGTAAAAGGCATTTGCAAACTCTTGTAGCTTCAAATCAGAAGACCCGATTAAATTATTCTGTGACAACAAGGCTGCAATTGACATCTCCCACAATCCAGTACAACATGATAGAACTAACCATATTGAGGTATATCGATATTTTATTAAAGAAAAACTTGATTCAAAAGTTATCTCCTTACGTATTGTGAGGTCACATGAACAATTTGTTGATATTCTCAGCAATAGCCAATAAGAAATTCAGCATGGCTCTAGAAAAACTAATGATGAAGGATATATGTGTGTCATAGTGAGGAGGAATGTAGGAATATACACCATGACACGTTGACGTGAGACAGAAAATCAAAATAAGATTGGCGAACAAGGCAAAAGATTGCAGAAGATTTGTTTACCTTCAATGTAATATTTAGGCAATCTTAGATTAAGGAAATAATGTGAAAAAAGAAATATGTTATTATGGAAATATGTATTTGTCAGGAAATATGCATTTAGGGCAGAATAGATTAGCAATCAGATTTATATACTAGTGTTCTGAATTAATAAAAACAAAGGGAGGGAAGGGAGCTTCATGGTGGGAGTGATTGTGTTCATGTTCTCTGTTAAACTATTTTAATAATTTTGACAATATCAACGAATTTACAAACATTAGTACATTGACCTAACATATAAAAAGTATGGTGTGTACAACTTTTCATTCATCATTTCATATACTCACAAGCATCAGTATATATGAATTATGGACAAAGTATGACAAATATGCAAAGAATTCAATAATAGCATGACTATTAAAACTTTGAAATAGTAGCATCCTTTAGATTTACACCGATTTGCAATACACTTTATAACAAGTGCTACTGTCGATCCATTGTCATCTCCTCGTTCTTAACTAATAATAGAATAGAGCTAGCCACATTCAATTAGATTTTAATCACATTCATATACCAAATTTTTCTCTGAAAATATGCTTTTCATGAATCAAATTAATTATGAGCCAAGGCGGTACAAACCATCAGGACCAGCAAACGGTCCATGATGACCATCCAGGTAAAGTGTACCAGCTGTATTTTGTGGATGGAATCCATCCATGACAAAGAATTGCATGTCTTCTGACGGCTTCCAGTGTCTCTTCCTTTGATTTATGAACCAGTTGTTTATTTGTTTTTGATCTAGGCCAGTTGCTTCAGCTAATGCTATCTTCTCTGATTCCTGCTAGCAAAATATTTAATTATTAAATACTATTTCAAACCTGTTTATCTTTTCCAATACCAATCCAAGGGAAATGTTTATTCTAGTCTAGGTTTCAGGATTTAACAGCTGTTTTCCCTCGGTAACGTTTTATTTTATTTCTGTTGAATGATTGCTTATGTACAACAACAGTTGTGTTTAAAATTACTTTCTCAATTTACCATATTTTCATTATCAAACTGCAATGCCATACTTATAGCTGTGCGAACCAGCAAGCCCCACACATTAACAAAGAACGTACCGAAGGGTATGGCCACTTGTAGTGTAGCTCCCACCAGCTAAGCAGCTTCTGGCGTGCCTCTTTTGGTAATTTTCCCTTCTTCTTTTTCTTGGAGAACTCCTGCCTAAGGCTGCTTATGTAACCACTATATTTCTTCAAGAGCTGGTATTTTAGTTCCTTTTCCTCTGCTCGTGGATCTATTTCTTGTACATTCCCTTCCCCATCACTTGCCTCTTGTTCATCTTCTGAGGAGGCTGCTGCTTCATGTTTGCCATCTACAATGAAGCAGCATATGTAAGACTAAGTACGGATGAAAACAGATTAGTGAAAATAACATTTCAGCACAGTAGTTCCTATTTTCTGAAGTCTGTTTTCGTCGGCAGCAAACAATCATCTTCCACTGAGTAATACTAACACAAAATACATGCTATTTCAAGGCTGCATTTCTTAAGTCTGAGTTTTCTTTATCATTTCTATGACCAATCATGTATGTTTACTGTTGAAATAGGAAAAAAATGTTGTCCTCTACACTCAACAGTGAACATTATTATTATTTGTGTGGCTCCATGAGCAGATCAACATTGCTACAGAACCGTAAGAAAAAGATCTATATTGCTACAGCATCAGCACAAAAGAGCTCATTATCATCGCTGGCTTCTTATAACTGGAAATTATCAGTCAGTCCCCCACACTTTTGCATTGCAAAATCTACAGAGATTGTATACGAACTACATGGGTGTAGCAGGCCATGGAAAACAACATGAACACATTCAATGCTGATAAATTTTTGCCACTTCTACCCATACACATTCATCTATAACAGTCAAGAATAGCAAGGTCCATTAGATAGCATCAAATAATCGCAAAAATTATTGGAGATTAAAAAAAGTATCTGTGTGACTGTGCCTGGAATCGAGACCTCTTTTCTAACTATGCCCAGTTCATTTAATATTGAAAAAAACAACTCCGTTCTTAAGAGAATATATAGCAAAACTATGTCTAAATGCTTGTGATAAGAGCTTTAATTTAGACAAGGGCGTTCAGATCTTTGTGTTTTATTGAGATCAACAACCTATATGCATGCTTTCTGGGAACCTTTTTAATTATGCATTCAGATTCTAGGAGCAGTTTTCTTAATCTTTTCAAAACAGGGATATTGCATTTTTTTTTTCATAAAACCAGATACAGAGAAAAAAAAATTATTCTGAATTTGGTATAACCAAATTGTACCATGCAACTTTATTAGAAAACTGCCAAATTTAAGAGTTTTTCAATGGAAGAGTGAATGAATAATAGTAGGCAACACAAACTAGGATAATATTTTGGCTATAGTTAATTAAATTTGCTACCAATAGGTCCTGATGCTTGTCCAAGACGAGCAAGGCTGGATACTAACCATTTCACAACACAAAAGTCTGTCAGTTTTTCTGCTCTCTGCAAACTTAGCCATTTTAATGATAACCTTAATAAATTTTAAGTATCGGAAAGGCACCATAAAAATCAAATAGAAGGGTATAAAGGGTCCGAAACAATTTTTAAACGGGAAGGAGGGAGGCGGGGTGCTGGCCATCCCAAGGAAGCAGTTATATATGAAAATGTCAAACAACATTAGGAAATTATCACTATAGTTAATTAAGAGCTAGAGATAATATTTAAACTATTTTGTTTATCAAATCAGGCAAAGAAAATAAAACTTGCCCTGCAGCATTAAGCAAACATACTATCTATAGGGTTAACAAAGACATTATTTCATAATGTATATATATATGACTTCTATCTTATCTTAGAAAAAAGCACTAGTTTTCAGTTGATATGTGTTTCCAATATTCTCTGGAGCTAATAAACCACACTACACTAATAAAGGATATTTGTTCATGAAAACAGGACAATACTTGGTCATGCCAATTATTTGTTACTTATTAAGAATGTGATTCATATTTACAGTTTAAATTGCGCAATGCTAACAGCCTCCAAGTTTTGAAATTATAGTATTAAAATATACCTGAAACTCCTATTTTGTTGATATACAGGAAGTGTCATTTTCAATTTTCCATTCGTAAACAAATTTGATATGTAACCTCCTAGTAAAAAGAAAGTGGGTACAAAAACCTCCTTATTGATCAACAAAATACAACCGACTACAACTGTTTGCCAACTAAAGAATGCATTAATGTCCAAATTAATTATTTCCTATTCTATGTTGAATAGAGGCATTTAATGCTTTGTAGAACAAGATTTCTGCACTACCACACGTGCAGTGTGTCCCCATAGCACTACATCATGGACTTAGTCAAGGCACCTATGATTTATGCACTTAAAAACAGAACAGTGCGAGAACACAAGAAGATATTAGCTGGAGCCTGGAATTGCTTACTTTTTGTAGCCATACCCTTTAGATAAGAAGAATGCAATATAAAAATAATTTAATTTAAAAAAGAAGCTGCATTATTGCCTTTGGCTCCAATGCCCTGTACTGTATTCAACTTTAAATGATTTTTTTTTTATGTGCAATTTAATATAATAGAAACATAAGGAAAAGCAAATGATCATAATGCAAATATACAAGGATGATAAGTACTAGCTTGCACGGGCGGACCCACATGATCCCAGAGGAGGCAGTTGCCCTCTTAGATTTTGAGTTTTAATTTAGTGAAGATCTATCGATTCTGACTAACTTTGTTTCTCTCTAAAAAAAATTTTTGCTCCTCTCTGAATGTTTGATTTGTAATTTGGGTTAAATTTAAAGTTAAAATTAAAATAAATTTGTTCAATTTTGATTGGTAATTAGAATTATAAGTTACAACAGTCAAAGAATTGGAAAATACAAGTTAAAGTATTGTTTTTTATCCAGTAACCAATGAGTTAATAGATTTAAATCCAATTAGCTATTTAAATCTGATTCGATATTTTTTGTCCCCTGACGAAAATCCTAGATCCGTCCCTGCTAGCTTGGAGGTATATAGGAATGAAATACGGTCCAAAACGCTTCACAATACTTTAATGGTTAAAAGTATTCGCTCAGCCATTTACCTTGGGCAGTCAAAATTAAAAATGCATCTATATTTTCATAAAATATTATCTATTTGAAAAGGTTGAAGATGTAAAGGGGAAGACATAACTAGGAAACATGGAAGTTTCTCCACCATCCACACCAGAGAATGAACTACGATAACAATATAGGATGAGCAAAATCGCATGAAAATTCAATAATAATGTAAGATTAATTTTGGAACCCTAAATTTGTCCTTTCGTTGTCAGTAACCCAACCGTTAGCTCATTAAAGTAAAGGATAATGTTATTATTATCTGGCCTAATAAACAAATAGAGAACCAAATCTAAAGGCGCTCTCGTTTCTTCTTCCATAAAGGACACCTTATATTAGCCCAGAATAAACAAACCAAAGTAAAAGTAGAGATAGAATGAGAGGTGGAGAGTCTAAATATACAGGTGTCACTGTTTGCCTCGTGAGTAGTGCGCAAGACTACGTCCACTACCATCTCTTTTATAGTTTTAATTTATACTGACAAGAAAGAAGAAATAAACAAAAGATCGGAGGTATCAGTCAAGCCACTCCTTTAAAGTATTTCTAATTTTGCATGTTGTACTTTGGAATCACTTGTGCTGGTTAATTATGTTCTATTTGATAATTTGAATCCTAGCCATCCAGTGTAGCAATGCAGCCAAACCAATAGGCGCAAGGCATTACTACTATTACTAAATAATATTAGTAAATTATCATTAAATATAATGCCTGCTCTCGCTCGGGCAACAATTAGATAGAGCCTTTCTTTTTTGGTTGGTTCAAACCGGACACGCGATTTCCTACTTACTTTTGTTCAAACTTCAAGTCCAGGTGCTTTTGCATGTACTAATGCAAACTAATATTTTGCTACGTTATCCTCTACCCATAAAAAAAAAACAATATTATTATTTACATATCCTTAATTCGTCACATATAATTGTTGGATTGGAATGTAAATTTGTGCGGTGTCATGAATAATCACATCGTGACTTGGGTCACGTGGACCAAGTCAATTTTTTACTTGTCGTACCGAGATTAAATTTGAAGAGACAGACATGGCACATAAGTGGTCATGACACGTTAGTCATGCCGTGACCACACATATCATGTCCAAATGTGACGGCCAAATTTGTCATGTTTGATCATGTTTAACTATTTTTTTCGTAATTTAAGTTAGTTTATTCAAAATACATCATTCGATCAAAATCAAATAGTCATGATTATGCGTGACACATGTAACCACTTTCTATGTCGTGACCAGACCAGTTAGCATGTCGTGTTGTGTTAATTTTCCAAAATATTGTTATGTCACGCTAATAATCACGGCACGCAACATGCGAGTCACAGCACGTGAGTGGCACACGTACTATGCTAATGCCATAACATATCCGATCAAGACATGACTTTTTAACATCCCTATTGATCCAATAGATTTGATCAATGAGTATGCCAAGCGAAATTAGAGTTAGAGCTGAGAAAAATTGTTAGCTAATTAATTACCAGCCCTTGTTATTTGAACTGAAACCCTGACTGCTCAGTGTATCATGACCAATTAACCAGAAGATGGATTTTAAAAAATATATAATTTAAAATATTGTGCATTAAGCTTTTAACCACTTTGCCAAGTGTAGTGTCTGTCATTACCAGAAGAAAGGAGAAGCGCAGTGCCATTGGTTAAAGAACTGAGCTGAGACTCCACTCTTTTGAGAAACTCCGTTGCCTCTTGAAGAGGCCTTGTCAGCTCTTCTTTATACTTCCCTAACATGTTACAATATGCCTCCTACAAAAGGAAACTGCATTAGCAAGAATAGCATACTATCCGACCTCAGTCCTCAGTCCTCAGCAAGACATTAAAAAATTTGCCAATAAGAAGACATACCATGAATTGATCAAGCTCGGGATCAGATTCACGCCGGTGTGGGCTTGGTCGTGAATCAAGCCTACTCCCAATGGCCGTGAGCCGATCAATCACATCTTGTGGTGCACCAACCTACATGCCAATAGTGAATTTAACATATAAATCATAGGATTTCATCAAACAAACAAAAAAATTACGAATCAAAAGTCTCAGTCAGGAAGATTGATGGAAACTGATGAAAAATTCTGAATGAAGATCGGAAAATAAAAAATAAAAAGATAAACATAATCGCCATATATATCAATGGGCTGATAAAATTATTTCGGAATGTAGTGTATATATATGCAGCATATATTAAGAGGTTCAGGTATAGTACAGAAACAAAGCTATGACCAAAGAGATGTCATCCGGTTTTTAACACAAGAAAAGTTCCAGGGACGCATGTATAGGTCAATGAAGACGCAGAATTATGACACTTCTAAATTATTGTAATAACAAACATAACAGAATTAAATGTATACTTATGTAATGAAGATATATTACAAGTTTACACCGAAAGGAGGGGGTTCAGTAATATCATGACAACTTATATTTCGGCACATATATATCTTTATAACAAGTTATGTATCAAAATAGACGATTATAAGAAAGAAATGAGATCTGTTTCATGATCTTCTCGTAGTTAAAATAGGCACCAAATTAAATAATAGATCAGAAAAAGGAACTTTACTGGAAGAAAAAAGTTGATGTCCTGCTGAAAAAATCTGGACACCGGTAAGAAGAGAAAAGGAACGAGTCCCCCCTATTCGATCTCTAAGTGGTGTCATGATATATAGAAATAGTAGTAGCAGAGGACAACAAGTACTGTTGTTTGGTACTCGAAATAGGAAAATTGATTTATATCTGGAAATAAAATAAAAATGGAAAAACATTCATTCATGATGAAGAAGAAAGCGGGGAAAGAAAAAAAGAAAACCCTAAAAACAACGTATAATTTTTATATGTTGATTGAAGTTAAATTTTGTAGAAAGAAAATAGCTTTTTTTTTTCAAGAAAAAGGGAACAATTTTTTTATAAGAAGAAAATATCATTTCATGGCATATTAGAAATGAATACACACACCAAGGAGAGAATTTATACAAACTAACAAACTCTTACATCTACAGGAGCTGTACATAAAAAAGATAACAAGTCACAGAAATCCATTGGAAGGTTGCATATGATGATTAGGGTGCGTTTGGATTGTCGAGAATAGCACGTGGTTAGCACTATTTTTGAATTAGTAACTATTTTTGAGGTTAATGTTGTTCTTGCTAACCCATTCAAACGATGGAATAGCGCTAATCTCAAAATAGCACTATTCTTGCTATTCCCAAGATTGCATCCAAACGCACCCTGAGAGATTACCTTCTGGCACTCCAAATAGGCACCTAGGAGCGAGGAGTACTGCGGATGAGACATGATCTTGGCCTTGATGCGGTCCATCTCTCCAGTCGAAGCAATCTCTCCTTGATCTCCATTTCCACCATGCGTTACAGTCTCCCTTAGTTTTGTTGCGTACTGGGAAGGCCCAGCCCCTTCTGCTTTTAGGGTTTGGTAATAGTTTCTAAATTCATAAGCAGATGTACCAGGGGGTGGAGCTGCTGCAACTGTAGCACTGGTACTGTTGCTGGCAGCTGAGGGTAAGTAGAAGAAAGATACTCTAGAACTATTCCCGGTATCCCCGCCTCCATGGTTGGAGAACTCCATGAATAGTTAACGTAGATAAATGAAAACAAATTTCTGTCTTTTCCCAATGAATTATTGATCGGGTGATTATTCGGATAGGTCGGAGAAGAAGAGAAGATGCCCAAGAATATGGAAAGAGAGAAATCTATGGAGAGAAGGGGTGAGAGAGAACGAGGGGGGAGAAAAGGGAAAGGCATGTCTCAAGTCTGGTGGCTATCTTTTCGCATGTCAAATCAAGAGGGGACATGGGTAGAGTGGTGTAGACATGGTAAGTGGACTTAACGCACAAATCAAACTCTACTAAACAAGCTACATCTTATAGTTTTACCAAATAGACCAAATTAATTTTACTGCAAAGGTTTGGATCGAAAGCAAGAAGTTAGTGTAATAAAAGATATGGAACAGCTGCATGTGGGTTATGGTGGGGCAGTACGGTACTATGTGTACGTGTAAATCGACTCAAACTATTGTTCCTTCCGCTAATACCATTTCATTAGCTGTAATGAGATGCTCTCATTGATCAGATCTGGTCAGATGTTGCTAGTAACTTAATCATCTAACGACCAATGCCATTTTGTTAGGTAAGCCGTAAGCATGAGAACTAGTACTTAGATATTTAATAATCTTACACTATTTACCTACTAAGTTCTTGTTTGGCTGCAGCTTAAGTTGAGGAATCAAGTGTTTATTCCTTAAGCAGTCAAACAAGAATAACATTAGTGAGTTATGATGAAATAAGTTTGGTATTAAGATGGAGTAAGTTAAATCACTTTTTTTTTTCTAAGGATTACCTCATTTCGTGCATCTGGGCGGAATTGTCAGAGAGAAGAGTTTATTTAGGATTTCACTTCTCTTTAAGATTAAGTCATAACTTACGTATCAAGTTTTAACTTTCAACCAAACGGAGAACTAACCTTTGGTCTAGTGGCCAAAGGTAACATCCTCCGTGTGGGAGATTGTGGGTTCGAAATCCGGATGAAATGTTCTTTATAGACAATTAAATGAAAGTCAGTAGGCAAGACCTCCATCTTTCTATCCCCAAATAAAAACATGCAACCAAAGAAGAATTACTTAAGATACCATAGTTTGAAGTAAACAATTTAATATTGGAAGTGAAAGAAAAGTTATTATCTATGAGTATTGATATATACAACAAGAATAAGTAATTTTTTGTGAGGGTAAAAAGTGACTTTTCGCGACGGAGTACCGTCATAACTGTGCTTTTTCTATTCGCGACGGTACTTTTCGTGACGGAGAACCGTTATAAATGCGTTTTTTTTCCTCGCGATAAGTACCTACTTTGTTGTTGTATATATTGTCCGTACGATATTAAGAGATTAACTGTTCATTGATTTTTTTCTTCTTTCATGAAAATTTGATTCACCAATTTTTATCTTTATTAAAATATTTGAAGTTCAAGAATAATGTAAACATAAACAAATAAGAAGAGGAGGGTTCAAATGCTTTTATTTTTTGTGCCTCCATCATACCTCTATTTTTAAAAACTTTAATAACTCAAAGTTTAAAACTTAAACGTCAAAATAAAACCGTTAGATGTGATATATGTTATTTTCTTTATGTGCTCATAAAAAATTATCACATTTCAATTTTGCTTTCATGTGAATCAATAAGTTGAAAAATCAACGTCTTGAAATTATCCATATTAGTATACATTTTTACAAGTTCAAGATGACAACCAAAACAAAGTTGAAATGCCATAATTTTTTAGACGTACATAGATAAAATGATGTAGTTCATATCCAACGGTTTTATTTTGAATTTTGAGTTTTAAATTTTTGAGTTTAATAGAATAACAACCAAAGACACAAGTGCAGTCTGAACTATTAGATAGTTAGTTACATATTCTATTGAGCTAGTTAGTTAGAAGATGTAACTAAAGGAAGTTAGGCAGTTAGCTTAGAGACTTAGAGAGTCAATATAAAGCAACTGATGTAACATGTAAAGATGCGTTTTTCATAATACAAGAATGATTTTCTAAAACCTGTATGAAAATATCGAGTTTATTTTTCTAATTAAAAAGAGAAGATAATTACTTGACAATTTTTTTATCGACAATCATATAACAAATCATTAAAAATAAAGTTTATATTTAAAATCAAACATTATAATATGATCTATTACTCACATATTATGTTTATAATAAATGATGAAATCTGATGTATGTTTTACTTATACATCAAATGTCTTAAAATTTCAATAGCCTAAAATTTAGAATACTCATTGATGCATCATCGTGTAACATAATTAAAATTACGTAAAAATTGATTGTTAGGCTATCAATATTCAATTTAAATACCTATAAATTTACTTTTTACTTTTTAATTATTTGAATTTGGAAAAAAAAAATATTATCTCAAATTTCAAATTAACTACTATATATCAAGTGATCTCTTTTTTTCTAAAAAAATATCATAATTCATAATTTCTTCATTTAAGAAGTCATATCTATTGGTGTTCTAAATAACACCATATAGCGATGCTATAGCATTTTCGAACCTTAAAAGCTAAGCTATAGAATAAAAGTACGTTAATTCAGCTACCACTGCTACAGTGATATTAGCGGTCTGCAATCGCACGTAGAGTGTAGCGCAAATAGTGCACGCTATGCTACATAGGTTCTTATTTAAAGGTCCAAAATGAAAAAAAAAATTAAGAACCAAAATTTTCAAGGCCCATATTATTTTTGCTTTTAATGCAACATATCTCTTGTGCTCCTCTAAGATTTGGTAGTTGGGATATTTTGAATAGAAAAAGATAGATAGTTTATGTCATAATACTTAGGTTATTTTGAATAGTAAATGATAGATAATTAATTTATGTCATGATGTTTAAGTTATTTTTGAATAAAAAAAGATAAAAAGTTTATGATATTGTTAGAGATAATTTGAATAACAATTTGAACTTTGTACTGGTTCAACATGAATATTATAATTCTTTTAATCAATTTGGTGGTACTTGTTGCTATATCAGACTTTAACTAATGTTCATAATTAGCAGAAATATATAATATAATTTTTGAAGCAAAAAAAAAGGCTATGTACAATAGCTTTCACTATAGCTACGCTATTCGCAATAGATTTTTTTAACATTTCCGCAATGACACGATAATCGTTATTTAGAACCTTGATATTTATCCTGCTAAATATATATCCTCTCATATTTGACCTTCTAAAACCTCAATTTTACAAATATGAAATCTATCATTGCAAAAAATAAAACTCTTAATTTATCCAATCCGTTATTAGATTCCCCCCTAGACCGGAACTAACTCTCAACAGTCCACACTGTTAAACCTTTATTAGATTTGTTTTTTTGCTGATGCCTTTCGGAGCTGGAATTTTTTTTTTACTGTTGTGAACAAATATATAAAAAGTGTCTTCTCTTTCTATATATCAAGTTCTACATCTCACTTTGTTCCTCTTCCGTCTCTCTGCTTAAAGATTGAACAAGTTAGGATCGTCTTGGAATTTATAATTAATCTTGCAATTGTTCTGTTAATATATATGTGGAAAATTATTAGTAGAACACACCTTTTTATTTTGATATTTATATGAAAGAAAGGTGCTATTTTATAAAAAGTACTCGCTAATTAATTCTATTATGGCACTAACTAAAGGGTTATGAATAAATAAAGTCACTACAACAAAAAATATTATCTGCGACCGGTATCAGCGACCGGTATCTTCGCCGGTCGCTGAAACATATTTTCTAAATTAAAACAAAAATTTACGGAAATTATTGGCGACCAATTGTTTCAGCGACCGTTTCAGCGACCGGCGAAAACACCGGTCGCTGAAAGTTCGGGGGAAACAAAAAAAAAAAAAGCGCCAGATCCCTCTCTTCTCCGCGCCACCCCCCTCTTCTCCTCCGACCCCTCCCTTTAATTTCCACCCATTCCTCTTTCTCTCCGCTCCCTTTCTCTCTGTCTCTCTTCTCTCCGCTCATCTCTCTTTTCTCTCCGCCCTTTCTCTCTGTCTCTCTTTGCTTCGCTCATGTGCTGAGAACGAAATCTCTCTCCCTCTCTCATTTCTGTTTTCCTGTGACTTGCGATTTTGGCAAAACCCTAAAATTTGGGGCTTGCTTGGTGCTTTCGTTGCCTTTTCGGTGCTTGCTTGGTGCTTTCGTTGCCTTCGGTGCTTGCTTGGTGCTTGCTTGGTGCTTTCGGGTTTTGGCAAAACCCTAAGATTCCGTTGCCTTCGGTGCTTGCTTGGTGCTTTCGGGTGCCTACTGGAGCCCTCTTTCTGTGGTGCTTTCGGGTGCCAACTGGTACGCGTTTTTCTGTTTCTGTTGCCCGCTGGATTTACTGGTACGCGTTTTTTTTGGGGGGCTGTTCTGTTGATTGCTGACCTTACTGGTACTGTGATTGTTGTTGATTGCTGACCTTGCTTGTCTCTGTTGATTGCTGACCTTACTGGTACTGTATCAATCAGAGAAACAATACGGATGTCATATTCGATATATAATTTTGTTATTCTTTAGATTTTGGGAAGACAATAAGTTGTTATTTGATTTAGTTGGCCAGGTTCAATTTAAAGAATTATGCTTACCTAATCTTTTAATGTACTGTCTCATGTCTTCAATTTAACCGCAAACATTTGTACGACACAAATGTTACAAAAGTTGAATGTAATTCAAATATCGGCTTCATGATCTAATATACAAGACCAAGTCTAAAGAAATTCCACAATTCAAACACTGTGAGTCTAATTTTATTCACCGATTTCCATCACTTCAATAATTTCATATATCTTTAGTTATTAGTTAATTCTAATAAGAATATGTTCATATGCCAGTGCCTCAAGAATTCAGGGATGCGCTTGTTGGAGTGGGTTGGAGAGTGGGACGATCACCCGTGCACCACTCTGTTGCTGCTGCTGATGGCACTCTTAAGGTTACTATCTTAATCTCACTTGACATACTTAATCTGGTTTTGTTTTGTAGGTTGCTTTTCTCAACTCAAGGAAAGGATTTATAAAATTAGCAATTGAGATGGGCTCCCCCCTTCTTCCTGTTTCTGTTTTGGCCAGGTACATTAAATTTCACATCTTATCATTCAAAAGAGAGTGCTCTCAAATCAGAGTATTTGCTCGTTTGGATCAATAAGATCGGGTAGATCTATATGAAAGAAAAAACCTCTTTCCAGCTGGACTCTTGGAGAAAATATAGGTTTACTTTGGGTAGATAGCAGTTAGTTCCTTTTCTTTGGAGATTTGAAGATATAAATCTCTGAGTCCTTTGATGCAATAGGAATTCGATCGTCAATCTAAACCATTCAATTAGGGCGCCCCTTACATGGACACCAAAGAAATATCCTCTCTTCTTTTCAAGAGGTCGAGAGTAGAATTGTTTTTGGATATGAAATTTAAAATTTGATTACATTCTGTGGTTGCAGTGTGGTACCAGTTTTCATGAAGCAAGCAGAGGAACTTTTGAACTCCTCAGGAAAGACCCCTGTGGAGTTGCTAGCAAAAGCACTTGCTAAGGCAGCTGTAAGTCCCCTTTTTAATTTTATAACCTGTGCGAGTATTGATTAGCTTTGCTGGAAATAAGTAATAGTTGTTGATCACAAATTGTCATATATTGTAGGGATACGGTGATATTAAGAAGAGATCGATTCTTTCTTCGATGGAGAACTTGTTATGTATGTGGGCCTGATTCTAGGATTATGCGGGGGGTGGCAGGGGGGGTGCAGCCCCCTGCGAGCGGTGTCTGAGGTTACGAAGCACTGCTCTGTCGAGCTCGGCGAAAATTATTTTCGAGAAGTCAATTGCATATGAATTCTTCTATCCGACGGCCCAGATTAGCCAAATTTGTGATCTGTATGTACGGCCCAGATTGAAATTTTGTATTGGGACTCATTTATGTTTTTCTGTATTGTTGTAAAATATATGAGTGATTAATCTATGATGATTCATTCCACTAGAGATGAATGAGGTGCGAAATATTTGTTGCTTTTGCAAGTCGCTTGGTATACGTTTTAGATTGAATCAATTATTAAATGGTGCAAATTTAAAAATAAAAAAATAAAAAAAATAAAAAAAAGACTTTCTGCGACCGGTTTTAAGTATCAGCGACCGTTTCTTTGGTCGCAGATACCTTCTTCTGACGTCAGAAAAAAACGACAGCGACCAAAAAAATTTGGTCGCAGAAAATTATCAGCGACCGGGTGACGTATTATCAGCGACCGGTGACGTCATCAGAAGAGTATCAGCGACAAGGCTTACAGCGACCGGGCTTTCAGCGACCAAATTTGACTTTCAGCGACCGAAATGAGTATCAGCGACCGGCGCATATATTATCAGCGACCGGTTTTCCGGTCGCTGATGCCCTTTTCTGCTGTAGTGAGTACTCGCTAATTAATTCTGTTTAATTAGGTAAGGCCCATTTCTAAACCACTCTCTGCAATTACTAAGAACAGTAAATGTGTCTAGATCAAAACCCCTTGACTGTAACTGAATAATTGAACAATTATTAATTATATGTACGAATCATTAAACCAATGTGTCGTTATTAATAATTGGTGGGCATCCTCGCACAAGCGGTCTGGAATATATGTGACTTAATGCAGTTATATATTTGTGTAGTCACTGCACCTCAATTTTCTTTTTTTTTTTAATTTTTGTAAAAAGTTATTGCGGCTCAACTGACCTTAATTGTCACACGTGAGGTTACAGTTGCGTCCATGCAATTACGATTTCAAACTATAATTTCATAAATTTTTTTATTTTCCTTTGCTTTTGTATTGAAAATAGTCGGTATACAAAAAATTGCCCATGCGGGGCGATTGTTCTTCGAGCTGCATTTATTATTAATTTAAAAATTATGAAATGCTATGCATGTATGGTCCTTGTATTTTCTTTGTTTTCTTTAGTGAAGATATGGCCCTTCCATTAATCAGTCAACACATTTGACTGTGCTTTCCGATGCAGTTCCCTGTTTCTTCCTACCATACATACATACATTCATTCATTCATCACATCACATCACATGTGATGAAGCCTGGCTAGTGACTTTGTCATGGAAATTGGGCGACAACTGTATGTTCATTCTTTTCTTCTTTCTTTTTTTTATCAAAGAAAACAAGTTCCTTAACACACACCACTCACAGTGAGAATTCGTATCCTCTCAGGTCACCTGACTCAACACAATTGAATCAGACGGTCTAAAATTGTGTTGAGTCACTTAGCACGAATCTCAAAGCATAAATAATACTGACCCCCTACGTCATCCCGAGTAGGCACCGGCTGAGAGTAAATCTGGGCCATCCGTGTCAATTCTCTTGAATCAGGTACCTGGGAGGATACGGGTCCCTCACAGTGAACGCCTAGTCATGGAACTTGTCAGATTCTCACGTGTACACATAGACGGATAGACCCCATCCAGCCATACATTGTTCTTCCCTAGATGAACAATCCGGTCATGCTCTTGCCTCCATGCTACAGGCGAATTCACATCGCCTCAGCTTAACTGACTCAAGCATAATCTCCATAGCCATCCGATTGAGTTCGGTACAGATAGAATTAATCTGAGCCGTCCGTTTCAATTTGCTCTTGCCTCCAGGCTCCAGTCAGTAAGTGCGCAGTGTGCATGGAGTACGGACAACTTTCAGTCAATAATTTCTGATTGCTAACTAAAGTGCCTAGTACTCGGAGAGGGAGAGAGAGATGACCCCGTGTTTTGGGATTTTTTTTAAAAACCGTAAATAAAATAATTAAATCTACGAAACCAACATGATGACCGCAAGATTTACAAAAACCATCAGAACCGAGATGCCAATTCGGTCCCAACGATTTTTTTTTCTCCGGACCGAATTGGCAATTCGGTCCCCTTTTTTTCACAACAAATCAATATTAAAGCTTGTGGCCGATCGTGTGGCCCCTTTGGACCGAACAGGCCTGGACCGAATTGCCAATTCGGTCCGAAGGATTTTTTTTTCTCCGGACCGAATTGGCAATTCGGTCCAGTTTTTTTTTTTTTTTTTTTTTTTTTTTTTTTTTTTTTTTTTTTTTTAAGAGACAAATCTAACACTGAAAATTAAATTTTTAAGAGACAAATCGTCGATCCAAACCGTTCAACATGATTATCTAAATAAAATGTGATTGAAAATCAAATTTTACATTTTTTTGAATTTTTTTACTATTTATTAAGATGGTTGAAAATTCAATGGTCTGAATATGACTATTTTTTGTAAAATACTTAATAAATAGTAAACAAATTCCAAAAAATGTAAAATTTGATCTGCAAGCACATTTTATTGTGGAGATCATGTTGAACGGTTTGGATCGACGATTTGGACTTTGAAAATGAAAAAAATTGTTGTTGTAACTTTAGTATGAATATGCTAATATATGTCAAATTTTGCTCATCTCTAAAAAAAAAAAAAAAAAAAAAAAAACTGGACCGAATTGCCAATTCGGTCCAGGCTAAAAAAAACCTCTGGACCGAATTGGCAGTTCGGTCTGGCTTGTTTTTTGATTTTCTGTGACGCTTTTTCTACAACCGGTGAAAAACAGCAAGACCGAATTGCCAATTCGGTCCGGAGAAAAAAAAATCGTTGGGACCGAATTGGCATCTCGGTTCTGATGGTTTTTGTAAATCTTGCGGTCATCATGTTGGTTTCGTAGATTTAATTATTTTATTTACGGTTCTTAAAAAAAATCCCGTGTTTTGCTCTTGACACGTCCAATCAGGAGACAGCTGAGTCTACCAATACATAAATTAGATGACGGGATGAACTTTTTTGTTCCATTAACTGATCTCGGTAGATGCTTTATCTTTCTAAACGTAACAACATAAAAAAAAAGATTGAATATTGAATAACCACTTGAGAGCAGATCCGATGGGCATCGGACCTGCTTTGGTTCAATCGATTTAATCATCGTCAATTTTGCTTTAAGATTCGTGCGGAACGCTTTAAACTCCGTGCGCGTCTGTTTCAATTTTCGTGCACACAAATCTTAAATTAGATCGGACGGTCATCATGCTCGTTGAACCTAAAAGTAGGTCCGATGCTCCGTTCTCTTGAATAACGTGTTAGGTTCGTCCGTGTGACATTAATTATCCCAAAATGTTTAGGAGCACTTTCGTTATTTTTATTATTGAATCTAGTCGATTTATAATATTTTTAATTAAATTGAATTTTTAGGATAAATAATTGGTTGGTAAAATATATACTATTAAATATGTTTCAAATAATCTCAAATATAAGCATATAAAAAATTTATGAGATTTTGTCAAAATTTGGTCCGTGGATTTTGTTAGCTTTTAATGCATATTAATATAATATTAAAATGATGAATTTTTGTGTACTTATGTTACATGATATATACAATCAATTAGTACTATTAACAGAATAAAAAAATTAAATTAATAATTCTTTAATATAAAATTTTATTGGCACCGATACAACCAGAACCATGAGCATTAGATTTCTTAAAAGTAATTTAGAAATGTTGTATAATTGTTATAAGATTTAGCTGAAATAATAGGATCTGTTATTGCGCTCCCCATTTTTCATACAAGAAACCTTTTAGGGCCTGTTCGGCTGCCACGCAGGAACGGGAATGGGTTTGACTTCGGATCCAATTTGAATGGCTGAAATACTGTGTGCGTGGAAAAAAAAAATCACTCTGAGTGAATTTTTTTTTTCTCACGGCCACCGTGGCAACCGAACAGAGCCTCAGGGTTGTTCAATTATTACAAAATTATGGGTGATGGGATTTTTTTCAGGTACAAGAACCCATAAAATTATTCATGAGATCTCATATTGTTGGTTATGTCCAGGGGAACGTGTTGATAAATCATAATTTGAAAAAGATATTCATGATTTTTTTTAAGGGCTTGTTGAAAATTTTAATTTTATTGGTTAGTAATTATTGAGAAATTCCTGATCAATTCTAATAAGTTGTCGTGAAAAAAAAATAAAAAAAAATTAATGGTGAAAAAATAATATAAATAAAAGTGACTGTGAAAACATAATTTATATTTAAATGAAATAAATTTTACTTTTCATGAAAATAAAAATAAACTTGGTAGATGCGAATGATGCAATGGGTGAATTAGCAAGAGATGGCACGCGGAAATTAAAAAAAAAAAAAACTAAGTTCAACCTAGTGTTTTGTTTTCCTGCATTTGAATACAAAATTGATTAACATATTTTTTTTCCGTGGACAAATTTTTCATAAATAAAAATTGAACATACTTACAGATATAAATCTCATCCCACCAAAATTTTCACAATCCGACGCAAAATAGGCCATCCGAACACACCCTCAACTAGGGCTCATATTCCAACTTTGCATATTCAGGTGCACTCTCGGATTTTTTTTTTAAAACAGTAATTAAAATAATTAATGTTAAAGAACCAACTTGATTACCGAAATTTTTAGAAAAACAGCAAAAACCGAATAGGCAATTCGGTTTAAGGGTTTTTTTATTGCTTCACCGAATTGTCTATTCGGTTTACCCTATTTTCACACAAAAACCCGCCCAAACTGTGTAACCTTTCGTGTAAATCCCCTAAACCGAGATGGCAATTCGGTTTAGGGGTTTTTTAGCCTAAACCGAATTGCCATTTCGGTTTAGGTTTTTTTTTTTTTTTTTTTTTACACCAAGAAGAGCAAAATAAAGAAATCTAACACTGAAAATTTGAATTTTTTGTTTAAATTATTTGTTAGATTACTTCTTTCGATTTATAATTAGCAAAAAAATAAAAAAATACACTAAATATTTGAAATTATGTTGAATTACACTATATTACAATTATGTTGAATTACACTAAATTACGCTAAATTACAATAACTCCGCTAATTATGCTGAAATACCGAAAATTACGCTAAAATAGACTGATTCTGTGCCATCTTTCATGAATCATAAAAAATAGTAAAAACTGGTATTCTACAAGTTCATTATGTAACTAATTTACTGAGCTACTTGGATTGAATAATAGAAACGAAAATCTTAATCGGAAACTTCAACTCAAGTTTTGAGGCTCTTCCCTTTATTTTTTGGCGATTCTGAATTTTGGATTCCAGCATTGCTAGCATGGACGCATGCGTATTTTCGCAAGCTTTCCGAAAAGTGGTCATTTGCTGAAATCGGATACTCGAGCGTCGTTTTATGACCGTTTGAAGTTTCGCCATCGTTTTTCGCCTTTTCAGTGAAGATATCGTCCCTTTTCATATGTAATTTAGCGTAATTAACCGTATTTTAGCGTAATGTAATGTAATTTAGTGTAATTTAACTTAATATAGTGTAATTCAACATAATTTCAAGTAATTTAGCGTATTTTAGTATAAATATGCTAATTATATATCAAAAGAAGTCAAATAATTTAATAAAAAAATTCAAATTTTCAGTATTAGATTTCTTTATTTTGCTCTTCTTAGTCTCTGAAAAAAAAAAAAAACCTAAACCGAAATGCCTATTCGGTTAAGTCCAAAAAAAAACACCACACCGAAATGGCTATTCGGTTAATCCTATAAAATGGATTTTCTGTGGCATTGTTCCTACAACCCGACGAAAAAAAAAAACTCTTAAACTGAATTGCCTATTCGGTTTTTGCTGTTTTTCTAAAAATCTCGGTAATCATGTTGATTCTTTAACATTAATTATTTTAATTACTGTTTTTAAAGAAAATCCTGCACTCTCTCTCCGAATTCATATCATCTAAGATACCGCATCTTTTGAGATCGAAATTGGCCTCGTGCATTACAAATTTGGACCGAATTGGTTTAGACTATGAGTGGGCGGTCCGGATTTAAACTCAAATGATGAGGTTATACAGAGGATCTGGATTGGATTGCCCCCTCACCCAACTTGGTATACCCTCACTCCCTTTAGGTTACCTGAGGCTGAGGGTGCAATTAGGAAATTCAAACCATTTTTTTTAACTCTGACACAAATCTCAAAACGGACTCTCTATATTTACAAGACATCGAATTTATTTTTGATCCAATTAGAAATAAATCCAAACCGTCATTTTCTAATTATAGGTAACAGAGGGGATACAGCCCCCCCCCCCCCCCCCCCCCCCCCCCCGCGTTTCGTTTCTCCCATTCGTTAATCTCAGATGACTTCAAATTCAAAATTGAAGAATCGAAAAAAACAAGATGGAGAGTAGAGCACGAGTATCTTGAGACCTGCTATTTTCACAAGACTAATTAAGGCTCTAAAATAATGAAATTTGTAGCCGCAACTTAGCCCAAATTAACGTGTAATTGCAAAAATGTTCCGTAAATTTTGTGGAATTAATTATACTAATTAGTTTAATTGAACTGTAATTTTGTGATTTATTTTATGATTTTATAAAACGTAGGATTAATTTGGTTAAATGTAAGGTAAATTTTCACTGGTGGCAAAAAATTAGTTTAATTTTAGATAACTCTGGAAGAATTATTTTAATTGTGTTTAACTTAATTATGTTGTATGATCATGAAAATATAGAGTTAATTTGGTGAAATATGTAGGTTAGTCTTACAGATTAATTACAGTTTATTCTTAATTTAGATTCATCATTGTTTAATTATAGTTTATTCTATAGAAAATAAAAAATGTCGTATTAATTTGGAAAGTGTAGAATAATTTTATAGTTTTTCATTAATTTGGAAAGTGAAGAATAATGCTAGCTTTAAACAATGGTCTTAGGTGTCTCTTCAGTCTTTAAATTATTCCCTTAGACTCAGATGTTTTTCTATTCCGGATAAGAATCGGTGCCATTACTATTAGCCACATAGAGTATACCTACTTTATGTTAAAATATTACAAGTTGTGTCCTCTAACTACAAAGAACTTTTTTAGATTCTCTTAATGATGTTTTAGAGGAGAAGCCAATTTTTTAATAAGGGGAACCTAGGTTTAAGACGAACTAAGTACATCGATTAAAAAAATAATCTGCATTTGGTGATCGAGCTCCACGGTAGTTATCTTTGTGTTATGTTATTGCGTCAGACACTTTATTTCGGAACGAACCAAAGAGATGGAGACACGTGTAATTTCTCAGAACGACAACCAAAATGTACCCAATTCGTCTGCAATTCCTCAGACAAACTTCTAATTCTACATGTCCATTGTCCAATAATGTAACTAACTAAATGCTGTAAAATAATAATAATAATAATGTAATTAAATGTTCTAGATCTATACACTTCAACATTGGATAATGCAGCATTCACATACTGACATATTAATGATTCCTATTATAATTTCAAATAATTTAGCAAAAGCTATATATATTTCATAGTAAATATTTTTTAGCGTAGTAATTATTTTTGTAAAATATATTTCAAAACAAATTTGTTTTATATATTCAGAGACGGAGCCAGACTTTCAGACTATCTATAATATTTTACCTTGAACTTTATTACAAATAAGATATAAATATAAATTTTTTGAAAATGAATGGCCATTCATATAACCTAGATTCGCCTCTGTATATATTAATGTAATATATGTTTGTATTTCCTTCTTTGTAGTGTATGGACTATTAGTTCTAAGTTCATTGTTTGCCAAGTATCTATTATTACTTGTGTTTAGAGAAGAGTGAATGAAATACTTAATACTTGAAGAAGAGGAATTTCCCCTCTTTTGACATTATTTTACCATTACGTTACTAGAACTCTATTTGTTTTTAGATAAGATGAATATTAAGCATTTCAAATTTAGATATAATGTTATCCATCTAAGAAACAAGATAAGATATGTAACTGAGTGTTTGAATTAACAATACCCATGTCTTATCCAGACGCCCATAAGCACATTATGTTAAAATAATTGCAAATTGTAGAATTAAATAAGATTGCAAGTAATGGTGAGCATGGTCACTTGGTCAGAGACAAAAGCTGCATGTAAATGGTTTTGGGCCGCGCGATTCGCGCGGGTTCTGTTTCTTGTCAGGTCACATTTCAAATCGGTCACTTCCATCTGGGCCCACATAAAAAATACAGCATCGTTATCTCGGCCCAAACAAAAGATACGATTCCACATTCATTCACACCTCCCCGTGACCCACCTCGATCATTCATATTTACACACAAAACCAGGTAATAAATGCTTCATCTCCCCGTCAACGTACCCATTAAGAACCAGGGAGAAAAAAATGTAAAATGTTGCGCCTCTACTTTATTGTCTCCTTCGACGGTTACTTATCAGAACCCAACGTGATGCGTAAAATTTTTACCAGTAAACCTACAGGTATCTTTGACATAGCCACATAGGACATGACAAGTTTGTTTTTATATTCTTTTCTAGAATACTCCCTTAGAAATTTCGATTTGCAACCCAAAAAAGATCTTTTGTTTTCCGGTTTTGTACGCCATGATTGTTGATATTAACACTACAATTTTTACTATTAACACAATATTTTCAGTTTTCTCATTTTCAACTGCGCTTTTAAATGTTGTGTTCATTTTCTTAAGTTCTATTCATTAGCTGTGTTATTTTTATAATTGGTAAATCTTCTTCGGCGGGAATAATCTTCTTAAGATTAAAAAAGATAACAGAAAATTTTAATAACTTTTGCTACCTTGAGCGGTGTGCTTTCTAATAACTTCCGGAATAATTATTCAACTATTTGAAAGAAGATATTATTTGTTTTGGTAAGACATATCTTTACATATTATAATTTTGCTAAGTAATTATTACTTTGAGAATGATTTTTTTTTTTTTTGTTAAAATGCACATCTGGTTTCCTAAATAAATAATATTCAGTGTAGCTATTGATAAGAATGTTAAATATACAAATCTAAAATGATTATGATATCTATAAGAATTTATTCAAAAGTTTGTTTACATAATGAATTGAGCGTCTAAGGAAACAATTTAATAAAGATGAAAAATAGCTTGTGAAGAAAATGAAGGGCAACATTAATTGGTAAAATTAACCTTTACTCAAGTAGAGCGTCTGGAATTTAATTACCTTCCTTATAGAAATAGATTTGGGGCATCAATAATTAATATAATTGTATATAACGGAAATTTTAATTTTAGCATCAGTTACTATCTAAATATTTATGGTTTCATAACGAAACCAGTGATAATATCCCACTATATATTTTTAGTGAGCCTATGGGTATTTTTTTTTTGAAAGAAATATGAAGTTCAAGTGTCAAATTAATTCCATACTTTTATTATTACGACTTTCTATATCCGGATTTTGAACTTATAACTTCACACTTTTAGTGGATATTATTTTTTGCCACTAGATCAAATGTTGGTTTTCTGAGTAAAGCTATATATAGTTTTATATACATTGTACTATGTATTATTTTTATTTTCAAAGTCTAAAATGTCAATCTGAATCATTTAATGTGATCTCTGTAAGAAAATATACTTGTAGATCAAAGTTTATATTTTTCAGTTTTTTTTTAATATTGTTTTACTATTTTGTTAAAATAGATAGAAAATCACTTAATTTAAAGATTCGGGATCATTTATAAAAAGTGTTATATCTATCTAAAATATATTTAGTAAAATATTTCAAAACAATAACAAATTTATTATGCAAATACATTTTCATGCAGAGATCATATTGAATGGTTCAGATTGACTATTGGAAATTTGAAAAAAAAAAACATTAATTCATAGCACATAGCAATATGTTGTATGCATAAACCTCACTCCACTATTCTTACAAAAATAATTTGTCCGGTAAGATCCACAAATTTAGGTGGAGTAGTCAGTAATCAGTAGAGAATAGAGATGCTTTCAGACGAAACAATATTTGTATGACAAGCTGAGTGGGTGGGATACAAGGACAAACGGAGAGAGTTCTGCCACAAATTTTAAAATTGTACTACATGTGGACCCCAGTGCATCACGTCGGTTGTCTCATCCACCTCCTGGCTGGGACCCATGTCTTCTATTCATATTATCTCCAGTTCAACTTGTACATCACTTGCCTAGTTGTCTACGGCCTACTGGCTTCTCTCTCCACAAAAAACAAAAACAAAAATACCTATACATCATTTATTATTCTATTTTTTTTTTTATGGGATCAATGTCACTTACTTATCTTTAATTGTCGGTTTTATGTTTTGTTAGTGTGTAAGGTAACATTGTAACAAGGATAGTTTCATTTAATTCCAGTGCAAATTAGTGTATCGATTATTGCATGCAAAAAGTTACTGGCATAGTGTCATTGTGAAAGAGAAGGATAGATAATTCAGAACTGGTTTGGTTGTTTGACCGGAAAGATCTCTGTTCCACGGTCCAAGAATTAAAATTGGGCTTTGACACTGTCTAAAGAGAATAGCAACTTATTATATATTGGGCTGCAATTGTAAGCCACTAAAAGTAGGTGGGCTGAGTATAAGAAAATGTCTTCATATCCTTTTGCCGTATCTTTTTTTTTTTTTAATCTGATTTAATCTAACCCATCTTCCATCTTAAGATCTATCATCACTTCTGAGTGGTGACTGTTCCGATCTGGTTAATTTAGTTTTCGGTCCAATTTCATTCAATACCTTCTCTGCTGTATCTACTTTGAGTGAAAAAGGATTCGATGCAGTGTAGTCTGCCATAAAAAACAAGACAAATATGTACACAGAGGAAACAATAATTAAACTTCTATTATTACAATCAAACAAGGATGATCAAATTATATCCACATGATACACGTACTCTCTGTGCATTTTTATTCGTTTACAGCTAAATATTTTCAAAGACACTCGTTATCTAATATTATGTAACAACTAACTTATAACTTTATGAATCAGTGCAATCGACTAGGGACTTTCAACCAAAAAAATATCATCTCCCACGCATAATGGGAAGTGTATCCTCTGAATTACTCAATTCATAGAAAATAGGTTGTTTTAAGATTTGTGTTGAACGGTTCAGATTTTTTACACGTACTCATAGGGATGCGGATTCCGCATAATCAATATTATTTACTTTTTTTTGGTTGGGTTGGGGGGGGGGGGGGGATTGCATGTATATCTCTCAAAAATCTTGAAATTATGTATTTGCCTTTCTAAAATTCATCATATCATATTTACCCCTCTAAACTTCAAAAAATCACAAATTTATCCAATTTATTGTCTTAACTATCGAAAACTCATTTTAAATTTATAAAATTCCCAATTTACCCTTTATTACATATGTAGTTTGTGTAAGGATAAAAAATATTCAATATTCTAATTGGTCGGTTTTTAAGAACAAATAATTCATTTTTCTACTTGTGACATATACATAGTGATATTACGGTATACACTTGTGTGCACGTCACAAGTAAAAATAACGAATTACTTGCGCTCACAAGCGGCCAATTCGAAAACTGAACATTTCTCTTAAACATGCACAAAATAAATATAAAATAAATACTTTATAAATTTAAAATGAGTTTTAATAGAAAAGACAATAAATCGGGTATATGTATGAGTTTTTCAAATTTAGAGGGGTACATATGGTATTGTAAATTTTAGAGAGAGAAATACTTAATTTTGACATTTTTGAGAGGCATACATGAAATCCCCCTTCCTTTTTTTACATCTATTTACTTGAGTGCCTTTTATTTTCTCAAACCAATTCATCGTTATATAATTTTCTTGTCTTCACTCTAAAAATACCTTTACCCCCCACCTCTGTATATTTTTTCTGACAACTCATCTTCTTTCAATATCTCATTTCCATTGTCTTCGCCCCTTCGCTTGTCTATTCTGACAATTCATTCTTAATTTTCCTCTTGCTCTCGTTCTTGCACTGTCCAATATTCTCTTCAGTAATAATAATACACACTAAATTTATGTCGTAATAATATAAACATTTATTTAATAGTATAACACTTGTTTAATCATATAAATACTTGCTTTCCAAAAGTATAAATACTAGTCTGTTTTCTTAACAAAACAACTTTCTTATTGTACATTTTCATTAGTATAAGCATCTATTGCAATATCAAGAATACATGTCATAATGGTAGTATCTATGATCAGTGGCGGAACCAGAAATGATCGGTAGGGGGGCCTAACTAGTTTCTCTCAGAATATCAGTTTTAGAGGCGGAACCAGGGTTGGTATAAGGAGGGAACTAGGGCGAACCAGGGCCTGTAGGGGGTGCCCGTTTTTTTATTTTATTAAAGAGCTATGTATATTTTTCTGGGCCAAGGGGGGGCCAGGGCCCAAGCTGACCCAGGCCTTGGTTCCGCCCCTATCTATGATTTCTTGTTGAATGGAAATTGGTGGGTTTATCCCACTTTTTACAAAAAGAAACATGTCGTAATGGTATAAACACATGATTTAAAAGTATAAGCACCAGTCAAAATTTTCTTACCAAAATTATTTTTTCACTGTCCACTTTTAATATAATTAACACCTTTGAGAATAGTATAAATAGAGTAAAGCTAGCGTGTGCTATGTTCACCAAGAGAGTTTGGTGAGCATAAGCTTCAAATCTATCGGATGATTTGAAATGACGAATCCAAACCATTAAAAGCGATCTACTTCATGAGTGATGTGTGTACATGCAAAATTTTGAAATTTTAGAATTCATTTAGTATAAAGTCAAGCAGTCAAAACTAAAAAATGATGAAAAATGAATGCAATAAAATAACTTATATAACTCCATTTTTCATCGTTCTTTTGACCACATGACTTTGTACTAAATAAGTTTAAAAATTTCAAAATTTTGCATCTACATGCATCACTCGTGAATATGTCGGTTTTCAATAGTTTGAATTAGTCGTTTGAAGCCAAATAGTCGGCTGGAGAACTGAAGGATACATGGAGGATGAGTGTGTGTTTTTATGTTCCTATTTTCCTGAGATACAGAGATCTCCCCAGTTTATGGGATTCTTTTCTTTGTGGCCCTTTTGTTTATAGTGTTTTTGAAGTTGCATAGTTGGTGTAAAAATGTTTCTGTTGTCATTTGTTGATGGAACAAATACCCTTGATTGGATGCTTTTTTTACAAAAAATACTAGTTTTAATTCCAACAAAATTTAATTACAATTATCATAACAATCTACCTTAAAAAAAGTTATCGTAATAATCCAATAAATTTGGTTTGTCGATATATTCATCACGATTAATTAAGCGAAATAATTCAGTAATTCTTGTCAAATGCTGCACTGCCATTTTGAGCAATTGCATGGCTATATGAACAGCTGCTATCCAAAATGCTTCTCTCTGCATGTCCGCAGCTGCTTTCCGAAAAATTTGGCAAGTCATATCTCTTAATTGCTTTATGGTCTGGCAGGGGAGATTTTAATAGGATGTTCATGGAAGAAATCAAAATGTAGAGCACATAGCAGTAGAATAACTTGCCAAATTGTAGATACTTTTTCAGTGAGATCTAGTGTTCTGCTTTCCTGCTTTACTGGCACTTTGTTTCTCTTTGTATTTTTGCTTTCTTTAACTCTGTTTTTTTACTGCCCATTGCTCCAGAGCTCAAATTAATTGTTCCAACAATCAAATTCTTTTTACATTAATAAACAAAATGAGGGCTAATACCTTTCGTTTTGTCAGTTTGGGTGCAATACCGACCGAGTACAATTAGATCAGAGTCGTCAATTTTAACTATGCACGAATCTCAAAACGGACCCCTATATCTAAATAGGCACCGAATTCCAATCGCTGAGTTGGGAGTTAATTGGAGTAATTGTACTCAGACAGGTAACTGGGTGGGGGGGGGGGGGGGGGGGGGGGGGGGGGGGGGTTGCACGTCATAAATGAGTCAGATCGTGTTGGCTACCAAGGTTACGTGAGATAAGCTTACGTCGTACCTAGATAGGAAAACTGTCAGTAAATCATTAGTTTTCATTTCTCATGTTAGGTTATTAGTATGTTATATAGTACTACTTATAAAAAATGTCATATATAGGTTCTAAGAAATGACCAGAAATGATCATAATCTTGCTTGATATCTATTAGAATTGTTAATGGGATTCACTCTGATGTCCTGGATCGCATAAGAGCAGAATTAAGGAATATATAGTGATCATCAGCAAAGAAAACCTTCGGCAAAGCGTAGTGTTATATATATATATAGCATTAATGGATGAATCCATACTATTTGTAGCTATTACCTATTCCAGATTAGTTCTATCATCCTTGAATTAGCTATCTGATCTGATACAATTGCATGTAACTGGTCTATATAATGGAGGATATCATTTTTTTTAAGCTCAATTTTTTTTTTATTAATTTTCATTTAGATGGCTCAGGTACAAAGATGGTACTGTTTTATCAGGATAGACTATATATAGAAACGCTAGATGGAATGATCAGTTATGACATCATAAGTTAGGAAAGAGCAAAGAAAAGGTAAAAAGAGCAAAGAAGCGATCCACATAAACTATTTTAATTTTTCCTTATTATATATATTCAAACAAAAGCCCTGAACTTCTCTAATTGGGCTTACAATTATTGCCTCCTTGATTAATTGGCCTCCTTATTTCATGATACAATATATAGTAAATTATTACCCTTTTAATTAATTAATAAGGCTTCTGTCCAACGTAATTTCCCCGAGGATAATAATTGCATATTATAAATACGCCAGCATTATTATTACACTCGACCCTTGCACACCCAATTTGGGTCGAGCTGCGCCATACCACTTGGGTGTAGTGACCACATATTTTTCCAGTTGCACATGTGTTTGTAGTATAATTGTAGTATTGCTTTTCATTTACCCAAGCATTCACTGCATTTACCCCTGTATAAATCGTTGAAGAGCCCCAAAAGAGGTTCTCACCATATGGACCTCCAGAGTGGATCAAGGTGCAATTGTTGATCCTGGAATTGGCATAAGTTTGTGCATACGCTTGCACTGTGTTGTTCCAAGAGACATTGCTTACACCAACAGCAGTTCGTGCTGTGTTGTGGGTGTTGACATAGTCTTGTGGGTTATTTTGAGCTAGTGTTGTGTGCGCTAATATGGCAAGAACCATGGCACAAGCTGCCAAAGAGAGAGCATTCATTTTTTGATGCCAACTTGTGGAAATATATTAAAGAGAATATGATTGTGGATTGGTAAGGATGAACTAAGGGATCATTGAGGGTATTTATAGCAAGGGTGGATAAAGAAAAGTCTAGGTATTGCTTGAAAAAGGAAAAGTATTGCTTTGAAAGATGAGAACTACTAGTGCATGCACCAATCCGAAATTGCAAATTAGATAACGTTCTTTAATCTGTAATAAAATAATAAATTAAGGACGACTCTCTAATATACTAAAAAAATAATAATCATTGTTGATTTCATTGGATGATCGTTATTTCATAGTAATTTTGCCTATGATATGTTAAATATATATTATAAAGATGGAGTTGTGTGCATTGAAACAATCTTGGTTGTTCTTAGGCTCTTCATGAAGTATATTGGTTAAGTTAACTTCAAAATCTTCTGTATTGCTTAAATTGTTGAAACTGATCAATTTTACAAGTGAAACATTATATGCAAAATTTATAATTTATTTCAATTAATTTAGTGTAAATTCCAGCACTAAAAAAATGATATAAAATGAGTACAATAAAATTAATTGATAATCATTTTTTATTTTAACAGTATTGATAACTTATGAGAAATAAAGTAAATGACACACAATCTCGTAAAACTCCATTCCCACTCTTATTTTATGTCAATGGTAAATCTGAGTGCATGCTATACAAGAGAGAACATCCTCTTATATACGAAATTATGGCGGCTAGGACATACCCTTTGTTGCTGATCTACCTTCCTTATTAGTGTACATATTTCTTATATTTGAATTAATATATACAAAAGAAAACATAATAAAAGATAAATCTTCCTCCAGCTAGCATAAAAGGTAAGTCATATCAACACTCCCCTTCAAGTTGGTGCGTAGATATCCATCATGCCCAACTTGCTAAGAGACTCATGAAATGTTGCACTTGAAACGCCCTTTGTTAGAATATCAGCCAGTTGATCACCTGTCCTTACAAATGGTAGAGAAATGACATTTTCCTCCATATTTTGTCTTATGAAATGTCTACTCACTTCTATGTGCTTTGTGCGATCATGTTGTACAGGATTCTGAGATATGACAATTGCTGCATTGTTATCACAAAAGAGCTTCATTCCTTCTCTCGGTTCAAACCCGAGTTCACTCAGTATCCTCCTCCACTACTAGAATCTGGGTTTGTTGCATGGGTAAAAATCTTTGTTGCAAGGGTAAGTAGTGTCCATGCAACAAATATTGGCATTTCTGACACAGTCAAACTTGTTGCATGGGTGGCCCATGCAACAGTTACCCATGCAATAAGTCTGATGGTTACCCTTGCAACTGCTTCTTATTTACCCTTGCAACAAATATTTGATGACCCGTGACCCGCCAGCAAAGATAGAAAGTACATTTTAATGAATGTCCATGCAACAACTCATTTCATACCCTTGCAACAAGTCTTCCGAATTGAGACTAAACAGTTGCATGGGTAACTCATGCAACAAGTATTTGAGAACTATTTGTTGCATGGGCTTACCCTTGCAACAAATCTCCAGAATCTAGACTAAACAGTTGCATGGGTAACCCATGCAACAAGTTTGGAGGATTATTTGAGAAATATTTGTTGCATGGGTTACCCATGCAACAAGTTTTGACGATTTTTGAGAACTATTTGTTGCATGGGCTACCCATGCAACAAGTATTGAACTTCTGGACAATGCCTTTTTCAGTATATATATTTAATATTTTCCTTCAAATTGAATAAATTCTTCTAAATTACAGCATTATATTAATTTGTTCACATCCTACTTAATATATTTCACATCCTACTTAAAAAGTAAATGAGATACACAAATAATTCAAAAACTTAAATTGTAGAATCTTAAAATTTTGGTCTTAAGAATAAACCTTACAAGTAATAATAAAGATACAAAAGTCTTCACCAAATTACCATGCAACACATTACACAAAAAATTACCAATTAACAACCATCTTCACCGAATTGATCTTTGAGGTTTAGGCCATAACCAATAAGTTCTTCCTCAATTTCTTGCATGTCATACTTTTGCTTCGTATCATAACTTTCATCACATTCCTCTATAGTGATGTTATTTTACAACTTGCTCAATTTCTTGCTTAACTTGGCATTTGTTTTCCTTAATGATCAAACATGTGTCGTAAATATCCAAAATGTGTGGTAGTTCAATAAAAAAATGTTGTGTGGTATTTGCAAATTATGCAATAGTTTAAGTCAAGGTTTCTAATTATACAAGATCGTGTGAATTCTGCAGTTTAAAATAACTTTTAACATTTAACCAACAAATAAGATAAATAAAATATAAGAAAGAAGTTGAAGTAATAGATATAAGTAATAGATACGAGTAACCATTGCCTTGTCTCTAATCCCACCCACGATGCGTATTTGTCCACATTTACATCCATTGATATCCAATACTGTCTCTGAACCTGCGGAGCCCACCGAGGTTCAGGGGTCAACATGTTATCTTTATTAATCTTCAATTTTTTTTAAGAGGATCGGCATACACATTTATCTTTTTTTTAATCTATGGTCATACAAAAAATGCGTGCATCCTTCAAGGCAAGATGAGAGTTTTGCATTAGAATAAAAAACAAAAAAACATAAGAGGCAACTAAAAGAATAGAACTGAAATGAATTTGGGTTAAATTTTCAAGATATAATGAACTGTACAGTGTGCACCATATCCTTATTTTTGTGTCAGATACTGTTTGAATTTTTGTGGGCATACTAATAACTGTACATATGCCTACACAGTTTCCACCAGTTCATACCTGAAGCACTTAGCAGGGACCCTCGTGATTACATAAAACAATTACTAGTACATGTACACATAATATAACAAACAATAGGCATATTGGTACAAGAATAGGCATTCAAATGCAAGATAAAAATGATACCTTCTAGAAAATCAGAGATGTTATTTGCATGGACCTGTTGGGCATCATAAGCCTTTCTCTTGGGAAAATTCAAGCTAGAATGATAATGATCCGAACCAGACCATTAGAACTGATTATTTTGCTTGACACTCCGTTCACTTCAAATTATTTATGAGATTACTTAAAACTTAAATACTTATTTCAAAAATAACGTCACTCAATTATGAAATGGAAGACAACAAAAGTTCTAATTAGAGCATAGCATTCTTAACGATATGTACCAATATGGTATGGTGCTGGTACATCTATGTTACAAACAGTAGCTATGTATCTCCATATACCAGTCCCTAGGCATGTGCAGGCATATTCATTTATGAGTTGGTAAGAATGTTGGTAGATCCAGTTTAGTTTTATGAGAAAATTTCAATAGTTGGTACCAGTGCAAATCAGGTGCAAGCTGTGCTCAACACTCTAGTACAGGAATACTAGTACCAGTGATGTGTCTCTTTGACAATTTTGAAAAAAGAGAATAAAAACATAAAGAGTACAGTCTAATTACCAATAAGCCTTGTACATAATTATTCCCTGGAATCCAGATTTATCAAAATATAAAAGTGTATAAAAATCACTTTTTCTTGATGAGAAAATACTGATCAAGAACTTCTGGATTTGCAATCAATTTGGTTAATTATTATTGAAAAAAAAATAGTCATCAGAATTTTATAATCATCTACAAACATGTGTAGCAAACAACAAATGATGTAGATAAGTAGATTGAGTTTAATAATTTAGGGCATGTTTAAGTTTGCTATTTGAATTTAAACATTTAAGCTATCATTAATTAACAATAATTGCTACCATCAAAAGAAAGTTATACCAGATCCATCTTGTCAGCAACAGTTGTAAATAATAAATGACAGAAATTGCACAAAAAGTACATGTAAGAGATTTTTAACAAAGATGAAAAGAGGAAAGGTACTAATACAAGCCTCCAACCATTGTCCCCAAATCTGTCAGCAAGATATGGCATAAAGCATAGTAAAAAATTTAGTTACTTGTTAGTTACTTATTAATCTTTGAAGTTTCAGGCTACACTAAACCCATATATCAACATGCTTGCAGGCAACACCGACAATTGTTGGGATATTACAAAAATAACAAAATCAAGAGAAGCTAGATGCTTTCGGTACTTATTATGAGAACTGGTTGCATTATATGGAACGGCTAGGGCTAATTTTGTCACATCCTGTTGACTTATGGTTAGTATTGTAGTGCAAATTGTAAAAAGGAAGGATTTTTGGTGTTAGTTGCAACTATAAGAAACTTCAATATTCCTTCTGAAAAGGATAATTTATTGGGGGTAGTTGGATAAACAAAGAGAAATCAAAGTGAGTTTTAAATAGAAGTACTAGTATCCTCCTGTGCTCAAATTAGTATAAGAATCAACTATACAGACCAATTCATGATTTATGCATTTACCTTGAAGCGCATAAGGGATTAACTCAGCTTCTATTGGCATGCTGGGCATTTCAAGATCAATCACCGCCTCCATTGCCTTTTCTTCTGGATTTACCATCAATTATAGTTGGTGGTCCAGCATGGTTAACTACAAGATCAAAAGTTTAAATAATTAAATAACTAGCACCCAAATATAACATAGCCTGCAAGTTGTTCGAGTAAATGCCTCACTGAAAATTCATCTAACAAGAAATGTTCTAGTAAATGCACCATCTTAATTACAGTTTCTCAAATATATTACGTGCCTATTCAGGTGCTGGCCTATTTGTGTTGATAAAATTTCAGAATAACATACAAAGTCGGTTGATGTGAAAGGAGTTTACCTTGAAATTTAGAAAGCGTTTGTTGCTTTGGCTTCGATTGGTGCATGTGACAAGAAAACGTTATAAATATTCTCTTTGAGGGCTGTAAATTTACAGATCAGCCTTTTAGATTTAACACTCTCAAATACAAGTGTAGTATGATATATTAATAAAATTAAGTTTGACTGCTTGAGTTGGTTCTTATATGGAGGCTGCGAAATAAAAGTGAAATTAAGAAAGACTGCAAAAAAAGTTTGAAATTGAGAATTTTCATCGAACTTGTGCACTTATGTTTACTAAAAGTTTCCACATTTTATAACTCCTAACTTCAAAATTAGAAGATCTAAACACTATACTACCAAACAAAGAAGACTATCAGTTTACTACAAGCTTGTGCACTTATGTCATTTCATCGAACACCTTGAGTGCACATAATCAAACACCAGTATACACCATGTCATCTTTTTCTGATATATTTGGGGCAATTACAATTTATCACAATAACTCAAGATTGAGCACTAATTTGGGTGAAATTGGGGTCAATTTCTGCATTTACTGTCAAAATACAGGGTTAGTGGTATTCAACTGTATAATTAAAAATAGCATAACCAATTTTGAACGAGTCAGAATTGCCTCAACTAAAATACGAACGAACGCTTTTGCTTGAGCATCATAGGGTTAAGCGCAGATTAAGGTGTGAAATCAGAAGTCTTCAGGAGAAAATGGGAGGCGAGCTGATGGAACCTCCATTGAATCAAAGAGCTTCAAACTAATGGCACTTTCGCTTGGCTTTTTTGGCAAGGAAATGATAATGAGTCAATTTACTTTGCTTTTTCATACGACTCATTCTCCTAGGCGCCCAATATAACGTGGAGGGAGCCAAAAAATATGGCGGCACCCAAAAATGTGGAGGGAAAATATGGAGGGAAGCTGCTAAACGTGCAGGAGTTTCAAGAGGGAAATGAAAATGTGGAGGGAAGCTGCCATCGACCCATTGTACACATTAAGGAAGAGATGGGGTGGGGTCCACTTGGAAGAGAGAGAAAGGGAGATAAAAGAGTGAGGCAAGGGTCATATGAGTATTTGTGTGGTTCTGTCTGACAACGGACCAGTTATTTCATAGATGCAATTTTATTGGAGGTTCTAAACCCTTCTAAATACTTTCTTTTGGTTCAATTTTTCCTTTTAGTCGAATTAGAATTTTCCAGCCTTTGAATGAAATTTTGGTTAAAATGTGTTCAAATTTTAAAAATTGAATGTTGTGACTTTTCAACTAATTATAAATTCGGATTTTTAATTATCCATATTATTATTTATAATTAGTTAATCCAATTTAGATTTTCAGGTTATAATTAGTTAATCAAGTTGAGTGACTTTTAATAAAATCAATTTTTAAAGTAAAAAAATAAATTAAATTTTATGTACACTTCATGTTGAATCGAAGCTCATACATAATAAAACTTTCGAACTTTTATGTTGGTTGCGTTTAGTTTTCTCCCTTGATCATTTTATAAGATAGATTTTAAAATAGATTTGCAATTAATTGAGAGAGTAAGTACGACATTGAAATTGCTTGAAAGTGGTACTGAATTTATATTCATTGGCAAATTTTTCATGCATATGGGACATGAAAAAAATCTATACTTGAAGGTTTTCTAAATTATTAATGTTTTCTAAAAAAATTGATACTTGATTAAGTTGGGTGACCTTTTATAAAATCAAATTTGTAAAACCAAAATCAAATTAGAAGTACAACAGATAATATGAAAAAAATATCTACTTTTTTACGGTTTTTATGACCGAATCATACTTATAATTATTAATTTTATTGAATTTTGTCCTAATTTGCCCCCTCAACATGTGTCAATATTTGCAAAACTATTCAATGAAATTTAGTCAATTAACGTCAAAATTCGACTTTAATTGTAAAAATATTTTGTAATGGAAATTATATTAATGAAATTTATGCAATAATTAATGTTCTAATATATTTATTACTTAATTAAATGATTTTGACATATTAATTACATAGCATTACATGCATGTTGCATATACAACACATCTTCTATGCACCTTCATGAAACATAAACTCTTGTTTCACGAGTTAATGAAGATGTACGGGAATACGTCACCCGTTGGTCGATCGGAACCGTTTAAATTAAAGAGCACTATATTTATTGTCTTGCATCCGAGTTTGATCAAATTTTGTTTTTATTTACCCATTCATCCAGTTGATCGAAAATTGAAGCATCGTATGGCCATAAACACTTCGTGTTGGATTGAAACTCATACATAATAAAACTTTCAAAGTTTTATGTTGGTTACGTTCAATGTTCTACCTCGATCATTTTAAAACAAATTTGGAATGATTTCATTGCAGATCGACCGTTGATTTTTCGCGTGAAAACGGACGGTCCGAAAATATTTTCTAAATTTGAACGGACATATTATGATGAAAGTCTATAAAAATGATATGTATATGTATTATTTGGCCATATAAGATGTAAAAGAAATAAAAATATTTTTTTTGAATTTTTTTTATATACATTGCTGTAAATTTTGAGTGATTAGTAAATATTAAGCTTCCATGCCATCCGATAAGTAAAGAACGGTCATGATTTATTTAATTTGTATAGCTGTGGGTAGGGAGTTCCTATACTCCATTGTAACGTAATATTTCTGTTTAGATCTAGCAGTAGCTGATGCACAGGCTCCTTTTAATATTCGTGCTTAATAATAATCAGACGGTCCAATCTAAACACAAGCATTATGTTACCTTAGAGAATATGAATTCATTTTTCCTTAAATCTCACTCGGAAGATTTCTCTCCTGTCTCCCTACAATCTAACCTTTTGTCAAAAAATCCCACTCATAAGATCAGCCGCCCCAGCTCTTTTTTCTCTCCCAAACTTTTCCCTCTAAAATTTTCGTGCCATCTTTCTTCCCCAACCCAAACCCTAACCCTAGCACCTCACCGACCATGTCCGCCAGTAACATTTCAGCGCGTAGAAGGACAGATCCCCCCACAAAACAAGAGTTCCAGCGCCAAGGTGTAGCTCCGTCGATTAGAAGTCGTCCGCCGAGCTAGGGTTCCAGCGCTGTGCTAGTGTTCAGAGCTAGGGTTCCAGGGCCAAGGCGTAATCTCTTTGATTCTCTTTTTGTTTTTGATAATTTATTATTTAATGCATTTCTTATTCGTTACTGGAAACCAATTTTGAATTGAATGTGGAGATCAATGTCTCTTTGAAGATTTGTAGATATGGCATTCCTATAATATATGTCTGAATAATCAGGTTTCTTCCTAATGCCTAAATTCTGGTATGGGGACATATTATATTCATTTCTCAAGAGATGGCAAAAGTTCAATCTTTATCAAATTTTGCGTTTAAATTTGTATTCTGAACTCAGAGATGATGACCCTACTTAAATTTGGGTGACGAAGGTATGGTCGATAGTTTTTACTTAAATTTGGATGATCCTGGATTCAATTCTCTGGTGCATATATGCAAATTTGGTGTTTTATAGGGTTAGATGTGGAAATATATATTTTCGGCACTCCTATTCATGTAAAAGATAAACAATGCAAAGAAATTGAAGTATATGATAGTGCGTATTATTGAAAATTCTTAATTAATAACTTCACACTTCGTCAAGTTATCTGGTTAATCAACTATCTTTTTTTTTTGGGCAATCTAAGAATACCATTAATTGTGTGTGCATACATGCAAATCATAACTAAAAGGGCTGGACTCTATCAATGTTCATATGATAACAATTTAAGAGATTCTTGGTTGCAGCATACTCTTATATTTGGTTTAAAATTTATCTGTCTGATATTTGTTTTATGCTACAGGTTTGATCTATACTTCCGAAAGAACCCGTTTTGCGGAGAGTATACTGTTTTTGGTGGCCTTGAAGAATGCATACGCTTCATAGCTAATTTTAAATTAACTGAGGATGAGATTGCATTTTTGTGCTCTTCTATGCCTACATGCGAGGTTCAATTATCGATTGAAATTTCACATGGCATATATAAATCGTCTGATCTATTTTTCTATTTATATTTTTACCATTTTAGGATGGATTTTTTGAGTATTTAAAAGAAATAGACTGCTCAGATATGGCGGTATCTGCTATTCCAGAAGGATCTATTGTGTTCCTAAAGGTGCCTTTGATGCGCATTGAGGGTCCAGTTGCCGTAAGTTTACTTGCCCTTGTTCTTATTTCTCTTTCTTACTGTTAATGCATATTCACTTATTTATTAGGTTTTTTATTTATATTTTCAGGTTATACAACTACCTGAAACTCCCTTCATCACCCGAATTTGTAATCAGGTTTAAATTTGGGTGATGAAGGTATGGTCGGTATGTTTGGTCGAAAGCAAGGCGGAGGAGATCGATCAAGACCGTCTTGGTACCGTCAAGCCTGCCGAGCCGAAGTTGGAAACTATCCGGTAAATTGACCTTTTTCTAAGTTTTTTCTCTTTCTCTGTATTGTTTGAAATTGAACAATCAGGCCTTGAATTGAATTGCCGGTAAATGGAGACCGTTGGATATATAAGACTTATGCTTGTGAATTGAACTGTGAAATCGGGCCTTGAACTGGTGTTATTTAGCATGACGCGTTGATTTCATACATGTTTTTTAAGATTTCGCTTCTGTCCTTTATTAGATATTAGTCCACTTGTGACTAAGATTGATGATCCAATACTGGCAACAAATGATGATGTGCTGGAAGTTGTTAGACAGTTGGATGTGGCTTGCAAAGAGGCTGGATTCTTCTATGTGGTAAAATTTGATTATTTTATATATTACTATGTATGACTTGAAAAAAGTGAATCATAGGTTGTAGCACCTCAGCAATGCTACTTGTCACCAAAATGTATTACTTGGAATTTTAAAGATGAAAATACATACTTCAGTACCTGAAGGAAAATGGGAAATTAGTGATATTTGGGGACAAAGTCTTATATATACCTACTTTATATACACCTCAGCAATGCTATTTTGTAGGAATATGATAGGATCCGAATAATATACCTATTTTCAAAGTGGGACAGGAAGCAAGTGCACTTTACATACACCTGTACTAGTGTAGTACTGTCATATACTGGAAACTGATTTAGTAAAATTGATGTTAATATAATTTCTGATGTTATGATATGGAAAAATTATACCTAATGATGTTGACTCTTGATAATTGTATAGCTTGGATTGCGAGCCTTGTTCAAACTGGTTTGTATGCTGATGGTTTCTTCTATTACTACTATTGAGGTAAAGCTAAAACAAAACCTTGGAAATATTTTTAGTGAATATTTTGAACAGGGGGTAGTGAATATTTTGAATATTTTGCATGCCAGCCCTTGGGTAACAGTTGTTATATGTCCTTGAACATAAATATGTATAGGGTCTATAATTGAGTTGAGATTTATAGTCGGCACCTAATACAAGATTCAAGACTGAAGTGATTTATTTTTCATTTTGATTCGCTTTCTTAATGATATTGATGTAACGATACTTGTGTGCCTTGCTCATGAACAATTAATGAACTTAAAGGTTTATAACAAATAAAATTACTTTTAGGGAAGAAAACTAGATTGAAAACTTTTTGTAGTCATCTATATATTAAAAGTCAATAACATGCTTCTTTAGTTACTGGGTCACTGTATTTTAATTTGACTTGGTAGGCAAATTAAAATCTAATATGACTTGGTAAGCAACATAGGTTTAGGGTTTAGGGTAATGCCAATTGAAGTATAAGTGCTGGGTCACTGTATTTTAAGTAATTGCCATAAGTGCTGGGTTACTGTATAAGTAATGCCAATTGAAGTAATTGCCATGTACACATAATTATCTTAGTCTTTATCCCCATGGCTGATACTGTAACAAATTACTTTTCAATTTTCTATGTTCTTAATTTCTTAACATCAATTGAAAATTCTCTTAATGCAGAGAACTTCAGGACTGGCCTTCAGATTTGTTCAGTCCAGTGTTAAATCATTTATTTTGGATATATGTACAAGTTTATTATATTAATGTGATTGTAGTACTTTTTGGTTTTTGCTACAATGTATGCTTCATAACATTATATTGATTAATGCTTATTGCAATGTGTTGTTATTAATGCTTGTTTAATTTGAAATGTAAATTATTAATGCCATTGGGTTGGTACCAAATCGGTATAGGTACCAAATTGGTACGGGGTGAATTATAGAATTGGGCCTGAATTTTTTTTCCTGGAACGACAATTTTTTGCATCGGAAAATCTATACAAATATGGGGCGCAGACAATATCCTTACAAATAACCTGGTGGGGCCCACCTTCTTTACCCATGCAACTAACCATGTGGGACCCACGTTATTTACCCTTGCAACTACTCACTCCTCTATCGTTGCAACTAATCCATGGGACCCACACACTTTACCCTTGCAACAAATCGATCCTCTATCGTTGCAAATAGTCCATGGGACCCACGCACTTTATCCTTGCAACTACTCAATGCTATATCCTTGCAACTACTTCCTGCATTAGCTTTGTTGCATGGGTACTTATTGCAAGGGCTTACCCTTGCAACAAGTATTCCATAAGTTGTTGCAAGGGTAAGCCCTTGCAACAAGTCGGAAATTGAGTAGTTGCAACGGGGGTTGTTGCATGGGTACTTGTTGCAAGGGTAGCCCATGCAACTGACATTTTTTGGGGTTGTTGCAAGGGTAAGCCCATGCAACAAGCCAAATTTTACCCTTGCAAAAAACCAGAATTCTAGTAGTGCTCAACCATATTAGCTCTTGTAACCCTTTAACGATTCCAATGAACTCAGCTTCGGCACTTGAAAGAGCCACCTGATGAGTCCAAAGTGAACTACTACTTTTAAATATTTGTAATCCCTAATTTCTACTTACGGTCAGATCACAAGCGCATGATGCTACCGTGTAGTATGATTGGGGTGTCGATCAACAGGGATAGTGTATTAGATTTTAAATAATATTTTTAGTCTAGGATATCGGGTTTTATAAAAGTTTGATGCGGTGACGCTAATTGCAATCAAGGTTAAGGTTAAACAGTAAATAGAGAGCCTTTAGGGTTCAAGTTCTATCCGTCTTAATTATGCAAAATATAGATTTCGACGTCTCTCTATGTCGCATGCGGCACTGTCACTGTCGCATGCGGCCTAAATTGTCCCACCCATAGGGCGTGCTGGGTGTTTATTTATGCAATTTGAAAGGTTTTCTGACCTTGCGATTAGCTTTTGGGCTACCAAGACTGAAGTATTTTAGGTACGCAATTATATTTTTTCTCTATACTACCATGTAGTTGCAATATCCCAAAGACCCTACTTAATCTAAGTGCTTCCTAATATAATCTAAATGTACAATTTATGCTATCATGCCAAGGGAGCCCACTGGGTTCTAACCCTAGTCTTTGAACTATTGCTTAGCCTCGTTAGCCGAAGTGCTTATAGTACTTACATGCATTGTCCTACTCCCACCAGGATGCAATGACTAAACACCTGTTGGTATGTGGAGGGTCATTGGCATATAGTAGACATAACTATGTATGCAATGACGTAATAAGAAGGAATTCAAAATATAAAAGGAAACTCAAACCAATCATAAACAAAACATAAACATATACTAAAACATAATTAAGAATTCAAGTACAACCCTCACCCTAGAGATGAGAAGTTTAGCTTCTCATGGCCATGGCAAAATAAAAGAAATAAAAAAAGAGAACATAAATTACAACTCAATTAAAAATGGAAGAACCTCTGCCTCCTTAGATGACGTCTTTTTCTCTTGCTTAATAATATTTGAGTTTTCAAAATTCTAACGGTCGATCCGAACAGTTCAACTTGATCTCCATACGAATATGTACTTGCAAACCAAATTCTACATTTTTTAGAATTTTTTTACTATTTTTTTAGGTAGGTAGAAAATCACTTGATCCGGAAATTTTGTACCATTCAGATCAAATGTTTTTCTACATATCTAAAAAAATAGTAAACAAATTCTAAAAAATGTAAAATTTGGTTTGCAAGTACATATTCATATGGAGATTATGTTGAACGGTTCGGATCGACCGTTAGGATTTTGAAAACTCAAATATTGAGCCGTAGCACGGAGGTCCTCTATGCTATGCATAGCACCGTAGCCAACTCCTATGTATATATATATAATGCACTGGTCTACGTAAATAAACATGGCACAGAAATAACCAAGAGAATTTAATTATACAAAATAATATATATGTATAGAAATTAAAGGGGAATGATTCTGATCGATACTACGTACATCTTTCGGCGTGGATATGATAGTTTGACAAATTGCACCTCGAAAATCCCTCTCATGCTGCCCTTGCGTGCATGGCATATATACGACCTTCGCTTTTTAATTTTGAATGATTTACTACTAATGCTTTCTCTTTAATTTTCTTGATCATGTTATCGCTAAGGCATACACAGATCCGTTTTAGTTCTAACATTCTTCCCCCCTATATACTTATTTGTCACTCCATGCATGTTCCGAAATAACGCTACTTCACACGCTTAATACAAGTTGCATGCATGTGCCTTTGACTGCGATATATATATATATATAGTACATTATCTTTTCCCATTAAAGGGGAGCGCTAACAATTTTTTTCTCTTTTATACCAACTTTGTCCTCAATAAATTTTTCTAACAATCTTTATTTTAAATTAAGTTACTGTGTTAATAAAGAAAGAAAACATTTGAGGCTAAACAATACAAATGACAGATCTTGTATATTTATGGAAAAATAAATGAAATAATGTAATTATTTTGACTTTTGCACATATAATCACAATTACAATATATACCAAGTTATTTTATCTAAAGAGTAATATTTTAGCATTAAATACAATAAACGGTCTCCAAAAAATGGATTTATCTATTTTAATTCACAAATAAAATACTTGAAAAATTACGAAACGTTTATTAACTTTTAAAGATTAGTCAATGACTCAATTGAAAAGGTTCCCAAATTTAACATGCATGATATATGAATTTCATAATTTTAATTGCACATATTGAAACTAAATATATAATTTCACCATTTTTTTTAATCCAAATAATTTTCGTTGGATCAAATAGAGAAGAATTTGTTCTACCATTATTTTTTGACTAATCTCAATGAATTATCTCATCAATTATACTTAGAAAAAATCTTTCTAAATTTGAATCAATATGGAGCTGTATATGTATAATTTAGTTTCTTATTCCACTCTATATAGAAAGAGCAACTTTGTTAGGCATGTATTATTTGAACAAAAAGCTTCTGTAGGCATGAATTCTCCTTCCATCAATTTTTTTTGAGAAAAATAAGATTGTACATAATAAGAGATAAAACTAGATTAAAAACAAAAAGAATTCTCTCAGCACTCAAAAGTAAAATTGCTTAAAATAGCACTCTCCATAATTAAAATTAATTAGGACTTCCGAATCTATCGGATTTTAGTTGTACGGAATATTTTTGTATTCTTGTTCGCATGCATGTATACTGCAAAACATACCGACTTTTTTTTTATCCATAGCATTTCAAAATATAAATTTACATCTATGACATCTTTTCTAAAAAATATCAACACAGAGCACGATCAAGCGCTGTGATTAATAGCAGATCAGAGGGACGCCAGAAATCATACTACAAGAATGTGACAGTATCCGCGAGGATAAAAAATGACTATCTGCGAGGGTATACCAACAGAAAGATGTTTTTTCTATTAGTGAAGGCAGTATCCGCGAGGGTATCATACCGACAGTATCCCTCGCAGATAATATTGTCCCCTTCTTGTATATATATAGTGGCTCATTTTTTTGTGTATTTTTATAGTAAAGATTGGAGGTCAAACTATCCAATTATTTTATTTTCACAAAAATTCTACTTTCCAGATTTTAAACCTACAATCTCTCACACGGAGGACATTGCTTTTGTCACTAGACCAAAGTCTGGTTCATCAAATTATGTATTGTAAACTTGTCTAGTTCAATTGGACAAAATTAAAATAAGCACATTAAAAAATAATTAGTTTTAAATTAGAAAAATGTTGACAAATAATTCTTCTTATAATTCGAAAAGATATTTTCTTTCCAACTGAAATACACAGGTTTATATTATTGAAAAAATTGAACGGCTGTGAATCTTGATGCATGTCCATGTGAATATATAACGGTAGTGCTTAATTTGTTCCTACATTTTTCAAAAATAATATTACAGATTAACATTTTTTTTTTGCAAAACGATTTATTAAAAAAAATGTTACAGATAATAAAACAAAACTAGCTAGCCAAAGTCATTGCCAGAACTCAGGACAACCAGTCAACCAGAGGTACCATGCATTAATTACAGTATGAGTAAAAGAGAATAGCCTTACCATCTTAGCATAAATTTCGGCTGTAATAGTCAAAATCATAACCAGTACGTATTACTGGTTTTTTCCTATATATTTTCTACATGGCGTGCATCTCTCGTAAGAGAATTTGCCAAGAGAACTTTGACAATTGGCAACAATATTATGTTCTATTTTTTAAAAGAATAATTATATGAATCCCCGCCTATCCATCCCCGCATCCTCCCCACGGTATCTTAATTAGATTCACTACAGCAAACAACAGTATCAGCGACCGGCAGTAGCAACCAGTGAAGTCGCCGGTCGCTGATAGTTTTTTTCTCCAAAAAAAAAATAAACAATAAATGGTTTTGGCGACGACACCTTCTGCGACCGGCGCAAATAGCTTTCAGCGACCGCTTTTCCCCGGTCGCAGAATGTCTCAGTAAAAAAACGCGGCGCCAATCCTTCTCTCCGACCATTAACTCCCGCGTTTTCGTTTTAGGTTAGCTAAAATAAAAGAAAAACAGCGCCGAACTCATCTCTGTGACCCCCGACCTTGCTGATCGAGCTCATCTCCGACCGAACTCCGCCGCATCATCGATCTGTGACCCCCGATCCCGACCGATCCCGAACGCCGACTCCGTGACGGACTCCGACCCCGACCCCGAACTCCGACCCTGAACTCCGTGACGGACTCCGACCTTGCTGAGAAGACCCCGAACTCGTAAGTATCTACTTGACTTTCGTTTTGCTCAATAATGAAAAAAAAAAACCAGTGTCGTTTCCTTCTTTTCTTGTGGCATTTTGTTGATGGTGCCGGTACAGTGAGGCCTGTGAATGTGCGGCTTGTGAATGTCACTGTACCAGTGCCGGTACAGTGATTTGCTGCTGCCTTACTGTCACTGTACCAGTGGTACCAGTGCCGGTACAGTGGTTTTGTACAAGTTTGTGAATGTCACTGTACCAGTGCCGGTACAGTGGTTTTGTACAAGTTTGTGAGCTTAAATTGGTTTGCAAGTTTCCCGTTTTCTAAACAAATAGAACCTTGTTGTAACTCTTATGTATTGATTTGAATCAATGGTTTAATTAGCGATTATACTTTATGAATGATAAATGCTATGATACTATCGGTTTTTTTTTTTTTTTACCACTATCTGCTGTCCGCTATGAATCTGCTATTCACTATTTAAACGGTAAAAGATTACAATTAAGCTTTGAAGCTATCATCGTATGGTGAAAAGTAAGCAAATCAGAGCTTTGCATTTTATATGATGCAAGGTATATGTGAGTTTGCTGAGATGTTGAAGGTGTTGAAGGTGCTGGTTGCGGGTCCCTAGGGTTTTTCGTGTCGTTGTATTTCAGGTAAAATGCTTATTATTGCTCTTTGTTTTCCATCATCTCTAAAGTAGCTAAACTGAAATGGGCTCAGAGCACCAGCATTTATTTTGTGTTTGCTGTTGTTGATCTTTACTATACTTTGTAGCTTACCGAAAGATTTTTGGAGGCGGACCTGACCATTATGTATTGAGCTGACAGACTCCTCTCTACAGAGGTGAGTGTTTTCTTCCTGGCACAACCTCAGGGTTTGTGTCTGCAGGGAAATAAAGTTTGAAATGGGGATGACTCTTTCATTTAACATTGGGGCATGGTACTACAATTTATTTATGGATCGATGATGCAGTTTGAAACTGTTTAGAAGAAAATAGGTCTGATATCTGAATTGACATACCCTAGTGTTCTGTGGTTGGTTTGGTTAGTTTAAAAGGTAACCATAATGATTCAGTGCTTTCACCTTTATTGAAATTTTTTCTATTTGCAAGCTATTGGATTGTTGAATTTTAAAATCATATGAGATTAAACAAAGCCAACTTATTTTTAATCATCCAGTCAATGAGATCTCTTTTCTGTCTTAATTTCTTTGTTAAATAACTGTATAGGAAGGGAGATAGAGGGAGAAGTGGATGCGTTGTTAGAGAAACTCTAAGGGACATCCCAACTATTATGAGGTTAGTTAATATTGTTGTCTTTTCTATTTTTGTTTAATCTCATATACTGCAAGAAATGTAGTCAATTAGGCATAATTTATTTTAATTTGGGCAGTGGGAAGAAACTTTCAGAAGACGAGCTCCATGCGAGATAGAAGATGCTAACATTCTTGCAAGTAGAAGAGAGCAAACACACATTTGGCATCTCTCGAGGAATCAAAAATTGGTGGGGCGGTTTAAAGATTTGGGTCTTTATGTAGATGTAAAGCTTTCTCCCAACTTGCTTGTACCAATTAAAAGGGTACCATTTGTTTGTAGTCATTGTGCTAATGTAGAGATGCTTTGATAGAATTTGAATTAGGCTTAGTACAGCTTACATTAACGATAAATGTAATTTAGATCAATTTTATACTGTCCTCTCATAAGTAGACATTTTCGTTTTATCCCGAGCAGTCTCCCCAAAGCTTTTGTAATTTATTCTTCGTTGGTTCTCCTGTGCAGAATGTGATAAGAGGGCAGAGTATAGGCTTACTCTATTACCTTTGCCACTACAAAATTTATGTAATATAACAAATATAAGCACTTGATTTGATAAAGACTTTCTGCGACCGGCTTTAAGTATCAGCGACCGTTATTTTTAGTCGCAGATAGTTTTTGCTAACGTCAGAAAAAACAACAGCGACAAAAATAAAGTGGTCGCAAAAGACTATCAGCGACCGGGATGATGTCATTCAGCGACCGGTGACGTCATCAGAAGAGTATCTGCGACAAGGCTTACAGCGACCAGATCAAGCATCAGCGACCGGCGCTAATACTTTCAGCGACCGGAATTCCGGTCTCTGATGCTCCTTTTTGCTGTAGTGATTTTAACTTCCATAACGAACTGAGGGGCCCCACTAACTAACTAGTTTAACAAAATTTATTCAAAACACTGTGGTCCCCGCGATATACCGTATATTTCTTTCCTAATTCAAAATTCAAAATTCCTTTTTTTCCCGCAATTTCCTTTTAGGCGATTCTAGGCGATTTTCAGGCGATCGGAGGCGATTTTCAGACGTTTTCAGGCGACGTCTCAGATTTACTGGCGATCTCTCATTTTTTCCGGCGATCAGCTATATCGTCTTCATTCGAGATTAATGCTTCCTTTTATTCTGTTGCGTTTTATCTAATAACAATTCTGTCGATCTTGATTATTCTATGTTTTTTGAGATGTTTTGTTATTTCGATTTGATAAGATGATATAATTGGCGTTTTTTATGTGAATTCCACCAATTGATAGTGTATACTTGATTGATTTTCGATAAATACTAGTATTAACTAGTATCAATACTAGATTTGAATTTGTATGTTCATTGTTGTATTAACATTTTATAAATTTTCGATTTTTATGTGAATTCAACCAATTGAGAATGTATACTTGATTGATCTAGCATAAATACTTGATTTAAATAGTATCAGGATTTAAATAGTTAAATTCATACCAGATCTGTAATACTATCAAGATTTGGATATTTTTTTTATGTTTAATTGCATTTTTTTTCACAAGGATAAATACTTCATTACATATAGGTGAATAACTTGATGTATAGGTCTTAGATCAATTTTGCTATCACAATTTTCTTTCAGGTAATATATTCCTTTTCTATGATTGAATTCAACCAATTGAGAATGTATATTTGTTTGATCTTGGATGAATTCTTGATTTATCTAGTATTAATACTAGATTTCAATGTGTATGTTCATTTTTTATGAACATTGTATGAATTTTCGCTTTTGCTGTGAATTCAACCAATTGAGAATGTATACTTGAATGATCTAGTATAAATACTTTATTTAACTAGTATTAGTACTAGTTAAATTCATACCATATCAATAAACTATTATCAGGATTTTTAAATTTTTTTGATGTTTAATTGCATTTTTTTTTGTTTTCACAGGGATAAATACTTTGTTATATCTGTGTATATATCTCGATGTATAGATCTTAGATCAAGTCTCCTATCACAAGTCTTATATCCAGTCTATTTTTATTTTGATAAATTAGTATTAATTATGATATGTACAGTTTAAGGATTAGGTGTTAATACTTGGCAAGATTATGTATAATACAATAAACATGTGATTATATCTATATATATGTTTTTTTTGTTGAATTACAGTTTAAATAGATCAGACGGTCAACAAGATCCTAACATAGGTTAAATTGACGTGCTTCGATTGTTGTGCTTTGATTGACGTCCTTCGAGTGTCGTGCTTCGACTGTCGTATTTCAATTGTGTGAAAAAACCATTCTAATTCACTGTATCGCAATTACTACTAAATATCTTAGAAATAAATACTTTGTTTTGATGGTTTCAAGTTTTACCCATAAAGTTTAGCTCATAAAGTTCGGCCCATGAAAATTAAACAAAAATTTATCATTTTGTCCCATGAAGTTTGACTCATAAAGATTTGGACCCCGATATTTAATGGTCCACCGTAGTGCGGGGACGATACAGAGAATAAAAGAAAACTTGTGTGGGAACGTGTTTTCACGAACTCAAATGTAGTCACTTTCATAGAGATTAATACTTCAACAGTTCCTGTTAAATACTTTAATGCTTCATGTTAAATAATTGCATTTTATTAATTATTCAGTGGTCCCCCATAATAGTTATGGAAGTTAAGTGAGGGGATAATAGGGGGATAGAGGTGGAGAGACAATTATCAGGATCCTTTTGAAAACCCTAGCGACTATTCGATCCCTTCCGTCCTCCATCTCACTCCTCTATCTCTCCTTCTCTCATTTTTTCTAGACTTCACTAACAATATGGTAATGCTTATTAATTAATAATTTGTTAGTGCCTGATATGGAGAACTTCAACGTGATATTGGAGGAAAAAACCAAGGTTGCATCTCCAAAAGGTAGTAAAGCCAAACATTTGTATTTTGTTTCAATTTTAGAGAAATATTCACTATTACTTAATAATAATGAATGCACTCGCATTTTGTTCCAATTTCAACTAAAGCTCCAGCTACTAGGAGTGAAGGAGACAATTCTGAGAGAGGACCATCTGATGAGGCCCAACGATGTATTTCCTATTTGATCAACCTATTGGTCACTCCTGTACTGAACGAGTTTGATGAAGCACAAAGGCAGGCTGTGGGGACGGATGAAGAGATTGAACATCGTAGCAAAACACTCAAGCTGCCGACAGGTGAACTTCCCTTCGCCACAAGTTTAGCTATACTTGTTTTGTCCCTTATTTAGTAAATTACGTTTGAATTCTGTAGAGGAGGAAGCACGAGAGGATGATTAATCTGTGTTTGTTTAGGAAAAACAACACCGTTTTGGATTTTGTCATCAGTGATCTCTAGGGGGTCCTTTTGTAACTACTCTTGTATGATTTGAATACAATTAGTTGTTTCTGTTTGTATTGTCTATTCATATTAGCTTGCATGGTTTTGTATTATTTGTTGGTATTTTAATATAAATGGATGGATAATATATATATATATATATAGAATCTGGCTAATATGCTACGCGTATATAAGGGCCCCTCCGTGCTACGGCTCACTTTTTGAGTTTTCAAAATCCTAACGGTCGATCCGAACCGTTCAACATGATCTCCATATTAATATGTACTTGCAAACCAAATTTTACATTTTTTAGAATTTTTTTACTATTTATTAAGCCACTTTGAAAATTGCTGATCCAATGGTCCAGAAAAGTTTACTGTTGTGTACAAATTAGTGTTTTTTCAAAGTGGCTTAATAAATAGTAAAAAAATTCTAAAAAATGTAAAATTTGGTTTGCAAGTACATATTCATATGGAGATCATGTTGAACGATTCGGATTGACCGTTAGGATTTTGAAAACTCAAAAAGTGAGCCGTAGCACGGAGGGCCCTTATATACGCGTAGCACCGTAGCACTGTCCTATATATATATATATATATATATAGAGAGAGAGAGAGAGATGGGCTATGGTGCATTGCAATGCATAGGCACCCTTGTGCATTGGACCATAAATCACCGATTCAAAGTCCAAATGACCGATCCAAACCGTTCATCTTGTTCTCCATATTAATATGTGCTTGGAGACCAAATTTTACATTTTTTGGAATTTTTTTACTATTTATTAAGCCACTTTGAAAGTTTCTGATCCAACGGTGAACAGTAAAAAACAGTAAAATTTTCTGGACCACCAGATCAGAAACTTTCAAAGTGGCTTAATAAATAGTAAAAAAAATCCAAAAAAATGTAAAATTTGGTCTCCAAGCACATATTAATATGGAGAACAAGATGAACGGTTTGGATCGGTCATTTGGACTTTAAATCGGTGATTTATGGTCCAATGCACAAGAGTGCCTATGCATTGCAATGTATAATAGCCCATCTCTATATATATATAGTATGGCTAATTTGCTGCTGGCAACATTTCGGCCAGCTGCTGCCGGGGCTATATTTAGCCATACGATGTTCAAACAACAAATCCAAACCGTCAGATGTGATCTCTATATTAAAATCTACTTGGATACCAAATTTTACATTTTTTGGAATTTTTTTACTATTTATTAAGCCACTTTGAAAATTGCTGATCCGGGTGAACAGTAAAAACAGTCTGGACCATATGATCTGGAATTTTCAAAGTGGCTTAATAAATAGTAAAAAAATTCCAAAAAATGTAAAATTTGGTCTCCAAGTAGATTTTAATATAGAGATCACATCTAACGGTTTGGATTTGTTGTTTGAATATCGTATGGCTAAATATAGCCCCGGCAGCAGCTGGCCGAAATGCTGCCAGCAGCAAATTAGCCATACTATATATATATATATATATATACATATACACACACACAGAGGCTAGATCATCCTAAATTAGTAACATGTGGCATAGCAAGAGACCCTGCCAACTGCCTACACAGTAAAACAGATGGTGTAAATGACATATGCCATCGGTTGAACAACGCAAGAGATAGCATTGAAGGATCAACGGCGTCAAATATCGAACACCGTATGTAGGATCGCCATCGGTTCATTAAAAAGTAGATCTGATAATGTTTCTATATTAAACGGCTACTTTAACGACCGAAAAACTATTATTCCCATATGTCCTTTATTTTCAAACGATGGCGTTGGAGCTGAACGTCATCGGTTCTAGCCGATGGCATATGTGCATACCTTTCCTATCGGGGCGATAGTCATTGGTGCGGAATCCGATTGCGGATAGCAATTTCGCCCGACGGTGAAGTGTTTTTTGCAGTAGTGTAAGGTAACAAAATATTTTTATTTAGATCTGAACCGTTCGATCAAAATCCGCACCATTATTAAAAGGAGTTGTGATTTTAAGTTTGGACTTTATATTTTTTACTTTGTGTTTTCTGAAGCTGCTAATCTGGACTGGGCGGCACGGGAATTTGCAAAACATTTTTAAAAAAATAGTTAATTTAATTTTTAAATTAATTTATGCAAGCTACCGTTTTTTTTAATGTAAATTTCTTGTATTAATTAGCTAGGGATATGCTACAAGAATCACGCTGGTGGTTTTTAATAGTATTGAGGTCCTAATTAAAATCGGTTTATGTTGGTCCGAAGAAATTAGCTAAATCTTTTTAGAAATTTAAAAATAAAGATAACTGAGAAAAGATAATATTTTTGGGTCAACATAACTTTTAAAGGCCGTTTTTGAGCTAATTGAAAGATGAAAATGAAAGTCGGGCGCTCGCAATTATGACAACATATTTAGGTTGTATTCAAGCACAAATATTTGGATAACGGGCCACCGAGTTGCCGTTATTTTAATTTTTATTAATCTGAATATTTGTTTGTAATTTAAGGGTATGATTGTATAATGTTTCCCATGAATTAAAGGGAATTATCCCAATGTCATATTTCCTGTAATAATTTCATAGGAAACTATAGCAATGTCATGATTCCTTTTAGTTTTATCTATTAATATAACCATGCCATAAAATTTTTAAAAATTAATTAAGAGCACCGTCTCATCAATGTCGCTATTTCTTTATGAAAGATTGACGAAATCGAAATATTGTTGCAGTTTCTTCTTGAATTGTTCATTAAAAGATCATGAAATCATACTTGTTATTTAAAAAATTGCAAAAGAAAAAAAAATCGAACCTGCATCTTTGAAAATTTAGATTTTTTTTTTTATTAACACCTTCTACGGGAAGAATTGGGGTATCAAATCTTTAATAATCTCAAATACAAAGCACAATTGTATTTCATTCAACATAAATATATTACATTCAACATCAAGAACACTTCAAATCCAATATATATATCCATATAACACGATAGGGATAAACGGCCCTTATTTGTTATATAATATATATCATACAATAAGCCATGTACTATGGAGTGTAATGAATTGGGCCGTATGAGTATATACTTAAAACATAGCACAACTTTGGAAGTAATAGCAACCCTTTAATTAGTAAGGGAGCACACCAGGAGTGTTGCCCGGTGGAGAATAATTACATACGACGAATATACCAGCGCTGGCATCACACACCACCTTAGCACATCCTATTTTAGTGGTGTTACGCCAAACAACCTGAGTATACTGCCCGCACGTTTTGGTCGAACAAGTATTGTTACTATAGGAATAGTATTGTACCTGAGACACCCAATAAATAACTGCATCTATACCAGTATAATTCATACCCTTGTCCATGGAAATATTTTCACCATATATTCCACTGGAATTGGCATTAAGAAGAAGTTGACAATCACCTTTTCTTTTATTGGCATAACTTTGCGCATATGCTTGCACTGTCAGGTCCCAACTGACAGGGCCAACACCAACAGCAGAGCGTGCAGTGCTGTGGGCAGCAACATAGTCTAGAGGAGAGTCTTGTGCTAAGCATGTTTTTGTTATGGCAAGAGCCACCACAAATGCAAAAGCTAAGGCTACCACTTTGTCGCTTAACATAATGTTGTATTGCAAAAGATATTTTGTGTGTGTGTGAGTTGTAAGGTCCAAGGAGTTTAGGTCATTTATAGAGGAATATAATAATTTTATATATATGCAGGGGCATAAAAATAATCGAAGATACTAAGTTTAATTAGGTTAAACTAAAGTCTATTTGCCAAAGTCTTGTGAATATCTCTCAATTATCGCCATCAACGTGTAAATAATTTTCTTTTTTAATGAAACCTGTTGGTTGGCTATTGGCCTGCCAACCTTATAAAAAATGATCGCCACCAAATACAGAGTAAAATCTTCTTCTTTTTTAAAGCTTGGTAGTAACTACCAAGATTGAATTGATAAATATGTTTACAACCACAGAGCAAAATCTTATTAGATTATATGGTACATGTATTTTTCCGTCATCAATTAATTATCGTCAAAATTTCTGCACTTTCCGCCAAACTATTTTGTACGCTCTCAGTAAATTTAAAAATAAAATAAAAAAAGCATAGTAATATTTAACTGGTCCTCGTTGGAACTTCATACAAATATATATCTCGAACAATAGCCTAATGAAAATAAATGAAAATATAAAGTAACGAAACTTATAATTCAAATAGTGATGATTTGGAAAATTGAGTTAGTCTTGTCTTGTTGTGGATTTGTGGAGTAAAATTAATAAGAATTGAATTGCTTATTCTATCTTACTTTTCATATTTTATACTTTATTTAATAGTGTAAGTTATAGCTTAAATTAATTCACTTGGAGAAGTAAGATGTTGGAAAATATATCTCAGCTTATGACAATGGGTTATACAAGTGGAGTACGTGTGAAGTAAGTTAATCTACCTAAATAGATGGAGTAAGTTACTACGGATTAATTCACATTTTACTCCATCTTAATTCTCCTATTTTACTTCTCGTAGACTACTTAAGTGTAGAGTCAGAAATTTAATCCACCACTTACTCCATAATCAAATATGATCTGAGTCTCCAAGCTTATAACAGTGGGCCATATAAGCTTAATTATCCATGTCTTGTTGTCTGGGTCTCCAAGCTTATCCTTTCAAAATATTTCGAACCCATAAAGAATCATTTATATAGTGGACTTTGACGATGTTCTGTTAATTTGAAAAATTATATGATATTTCTAGTTTGAACAGTTATTATGTATGACAGTTTTACTTTGAACAGTTATTATATATGATAGTTTTATTTTGAGCAGTTATTATATATATATATATATATGGGAATTGGCTAGCATGCTATGCATATATAAGGGCCCTCCGTGCTACGGCTCACTTTTTGAGTTTTCAAAATCCTAACGGTCGATCCGAACCGTTCAACATGATCTCCATATGAATATGTACTTGCAAACCAAATTTTACATTTTTTAGAATTTTTTTACTATTTATTAAGCCACTTTGAAAAAACACTAATTTGTACACAACAGTAAAATCTGCTGGACCATTGGATCAGCGATTTTCAAAGTGGCTTAATAAATAGTAAAAAATTCTAAAAAATGTAAAATTTGGTTTTCAAGTACATATTCATATGGAGATCATGTTGAACGGTTTGGATCGACCGTTAGGATTTTGAAAACTCAAAAAGTGAGCCGTAGCACGGAGGGGCCCTTATATATGCATAGCACCGTAGCACTGTCCTATATATATGATAGTTTTACTTTGAACAGTTATTATATATGATAGTTTTACTTTGAACAATTATTTATCCACGACTGAGTTTAGAGTGGAAAAAACGGGCCGTACCGTGTCGTGGCGTGACTAACACGCTGTGAATTTGGTCTCGTCCCGTACCGTGTCGTGACAAAATTAATTTTTCACATGCCGTGCCATACCGTGATCAAAATGTAAGAGGTGGTCACGGCACGCGAATGGTCACGCCATGTGAGTCACGCCGTGTCAAAATGTGCCGTGACCAAACAAACTCGCATGACTATTTGATCATAATTTAGGTTAGTTTATTCAATATTTACCATTTGTTCAATATCTAATGGTCCAAACTACACGTGACTCGTGTGACTACGTGCCGTGTCATGACTAGATTTTTCACGTGTTGTGTCGTGCTGTGCCAAAGTTTCAAAAGATGATCACGACATGCAAATTGTCATGGCATAAAACACGCAAGTCACGGCATGTAACTGACACGCGTACCGTACCGTTCTGTGACAGAGCCGGCTCCGCCGTGCCATTTTTCCCACTCTAACTGAGTTCTTTTACATGGTAATCGCTTCTATGGGAAACCATCCACCTCTTCAACTTGATGAAAATCATTCATAAAAATGAACCAATCAATTTTAATTTCGAACTGTCAAGAAGCGGCTAGTTCGAGTATGTGATGACCAGACGTGCCAGTGCCCCTGTTTTTCTAATGAGTCCATCACGGTCCAGCTCAGGTAGGCTCGATCGGTTTCTAACGAGTCCTTCACGAGAGAGAAACTTAAGCTTGAGTAAGGCTCAAATATTCTCGGTTTGTTATATGTCTAGTCAGTCGATGCCGAAATTTTTATTCATAAGAAAATAAAAAAAATATTAAAAATAAGAAATCTCGTGCAGGGATTTTAAAAATGAAAAGGCAGTAACAAGCCATGGCGTCTCTGCGGGACGCCATGGCACATCTCAACTCCTTGAAAAAAGCGAAAAAAAAAATTTCGAAAGTGGGACGCCATGGGGCAACCCAACCCAGGAAAGGAAAAAAAAAACAAACAAAAGAAAGTGGGAAGCCATGGGGCAACCCAACCCAGGAAATGAAAAAAAAAAAAAAGTGGGACGCCATGAGACAACCCAACCCAGGAAACGAAAAAAAGAAACAAGTCCCCAAGATTGCAGAGGCAAGATTTTTTCGTCAAAAAGCTGGTTGGGTACTGTATCAGATAAGAAGGGTACATGTAAGATTTTTTTTCCGTAAACTTTTGGGTACGGGTACGAGTAAAGATTTTTTCTCGTTAGCTAAACGGGTAAGGGTACGGATAAAACCTATTTTGTACTTGTTACCCGATCGGGTAATTATAGATAGATGAAAATACGGATAAAGCCTATATCACATAATTTATCTGATACAAAAAATCACTGGACCTGATCAAGAGAATCGTGATCCCTTAAATCAAATTATATAGAAATATGAAAACCAACTCTTATTCTAATTGGACATATATAATTTAGATCACCTAAAAGGTCTTTGATTTTCACTTAATTAGTTTATAAGGATTGGCTTTATTTCACTTTAGTAGATATCCTGTCCCGAAATTTTCATTAATATCCAAAAAAAATCGAATTTTACACTGTTGAATAAGCTTTCGAAAAATGCCCAAACCGCAGTTTTAATTTACGGTTTAGGTCCCAAAACCACAAATTTAATTTACGGTTTTAGCCCTCTCAAAACCGCAGAAGAAATCTATGGTTTAGTAAAACCGGTAGTTAAAATTGCGGTTTAATCTCATAATAGATTTTTTTTCATGAAACCGGAAATTAAGTTTACGGTTTTATGTTTTTTTTCTAATAAACAGAAAATGTTATAATTTTTTTATTGAAATATTAGAAATATTTTATATATTTTTTTGAAAATAGATGGAATACTATATAAGTTAATTTATTAGAAAGATTACGACAAATAATCTGGATCAATAATTTTTAGGCCGGATTTTTTGCGGTTGTAAAAAAATTTAAAATATTTCTTTGTGTTATTAGAAAAAAATAAAAATATTTTAAATCTGAGTTATTGATCTCAGTTTAAAAATCACTTCTAGATAAATACAGAAAATATTGTGGTCCTTTTATTTTTGAAAAAATAATAATTGGTTTTGACACACATTGAAATCAAGCCAGCAAATATTCCACGAGTAAAATCAAGCCAGAGCAAGCTGAATTGGTTTTTAGCCTAATAAAAAAACTAAAACCGTGGATTAAATTCAAGGTTTTATCTTAAAACTGCAAAAAAAAAAAAATCGGTTCTTCGAAACCGTGGATTTGTTCTGCGGTTTTGAGAAGGCAAAAACCGTGAATTTAATTTGCGGAAAATTAGCCCAGAACCGTAAAATAAAATTGCGGTTTGAACATATTTTTAAATCTTGTGTGTCGAATTCGAATTTTATTATATTTTTGGATATTAATAATTTTTTTGGAGATATCTTTGTATAGAACTAGGTTATATTATTAGCGACAATTTATCGCTAACCTTAAAAAATATGAGGAGGGTTCAAATGCCTTCATTTTTTGTATCTCCACTATGCCTTCATTTTTTAAAACGCTAATAATTCACAAATTTAAGAACATAAATGGCAAAATAAAACATTTAGATGTAATCTATATGATTTTCACTTCGTGCTCGTAAAAAAATTATCACGTTTCGTATTTGTTTTTATGTGAATCAATAAGTTGAAAAATTAACGTCTAGAAATTATCCACATTAGTACATTTTTACAAGCTCTTGATGACAAACACAATAAATTTGAAATATTGTAATTTTTTATACATGCATAGATAAAATGATGTAGATCATATCTAACGGTTTTATTTTGACTTTTAAGTTTTAAATTTTGAGTTATTAAATTTTTTAAAAAATAGAGGTATGATGGAGGCACAAAAAATAGAGACATTTGAACCCTCCTAAAAAAATATTGGCTTTTTTCTTAACTAATTCCTTGTTCGCAGGTTTGGAACTTACCCTTCCATTCCATAAAAATCCTGTGCGCAGCTTTAGACCTCCTAATTATCCCCCCCTTTTTATTATTTATTTGGTTGACGACTTCAGTTTGAATTGTTGCCACACATAGTTTTGACATGACCAGAGCCATCGCAAATAATGCAAGACCTAATTAAGGCTACCTTTTTGTCCCTTAACATAATGTTGTATTGCAAAATACTGTTATTGTGTGTTTATGTTGTGAGATGCAAGGAGTTAAGATCATTTATAGAAGGGGCTTAACAATTTACACGCAGGGGAATAATAATATATAGAAGTAATTAATGTATAAAAAGTCATTTAGGCGTATTCCTGAAAGGATGGGAGTTCAATTCTCTTTAGCAAGACTTAAGTTTAGGGTAACTTGGTCAAACTAAAGTCTATTTAACAAACATTTGTTAATATCTTAAAATCATCGCTGCATCATCATCAATATGAAGTATAATCTTATTATATTAATATATTATATATATATGAGGAGGGTTCCAATGCCTCCATTTTTCATGCCTCCACCATGCCTCTATTTTTAAAACTTTAATAACTCAAAATTTAAAACTTAAAAGTCAAAATAAAATCGTTAGATATGATCTACATCATTTTATCTATGTGCTTATAAAAATTTATCACATTTTGATTTTGTTTTTATATGAATCAATAAGTTGAAAAATCAACGTCTAGAAATTATCCACATTAGTACGTTTTTTACAAGCTCTTGATGACAACGAAACAAAATTGAAATGTCATAATTTTTTACACGTGCATAGATAAAATGATATAGATCATATCCAACGGTTTTATTTTGACTTTTAAGTTTTAAATTTTGAGTTATTAAAGTTTTAAAAAATGAAGGCACTGTGGAGACATGAAAAATTGAGGCATTTGAACCCTCCTCTATATATATATATATATCTTTATCTTTACTCCTTATAAAACCACCTTGGATTTTAGAGGGATGGGAGGCTCTCTCCAGAGAAAATCTCAACCTCACATTTAATTAATCTCAACCATTAATCACTATTTGATTTTATACTTTCTGTTTCTATGTAATCTTACGTATAGAAGTATAAAATTAATTAGAAACTTACCCATTCAATACAAAGTATACTCTCAACTATTGGTACAGTCCACAACATTTTCCATCTTTTTTCTCTGTTACTGCGCACGCGCGTGCTCCTTTCTCCTTCCCAACGCAAAATGCACGTCTTTTTTCCTTCCCCGCGGAACCGACTCCCCTCTCTTTTTCTTTACTTCTTCCCCACACAGAACCAAAATGAAGACATTGCACAACCCCTCTCTTTTTCTGCTTTCTTTGCTCAAACCGGGTTGAGTCGGCCCGTCTCCTTGTCTCTACCTCGAAGCACCTTCAGCGAGCTCAGAACGACGACGGTTCTGATGCGAGATTTCCTCAGAGAGAGCTAAACGTGCTACCCTCCCTCAACGACGTGTTGCTCGCCCCAGCCTCCGCTACCTCCTCCTTTGTTCTTTGTTGCGTTTCTCGCCTCTCTCTCTCTATTCATCTCTTCTATTCGACCAAACCCTAATTGTGAGAGGGGAGGAGCGATGGGGACGAAGAACATGGCGGCGGCCATGGGCACGGCGGTGCTTCTCTACCTGGTGCTAAGCGGGAGGTTATCTGTTGAGGATGCCGAGGAGAGGAGGCTATTGATGGAGGCAAGTAAGAGAACACAGATCGAAAGGAAGGAAAAGAGGGAGAAAAAGAAGAAGAATAATAAAGGTAGATATTTTTGAGTCCCTTAGAAAGTTTTTATTTGCAAATGAGCCCTGTAAAGGACGACACTTTATGTAAAGTTGGTGCAAACATATACTTTTTGTATTTACCAGTAGAATACTTTTTGAGTTCTTCCTCTTTCGTTTTCATATCTATCCCTTGAAGATTTTGTATTTGCACTTTTGACTTCATTTTACCTAATATCAGCTAATTTCTGTATCATAATAGATATTTGTCAAGAAGAGAAATTGGGTTTTTAGAAAACTCCGATTTTGACTTGGTTTTTGTTTCTTCTATGACATTGTATTTACCAGTAGAATACTTTTTCTTAAGAACAAGCTATTCATTACTATATGGCTATGCACTTGTAGTAATAAGTTACACCTAATTTTTCACCTGGTATATTTTTTAGAGGACCTTGGTTTGAATATTGAATTTGCAATTCACTAATTCATCATGAACTTGGTTTGAATTTGCAATTAAGTACTGAAACAAGAACAGAAAGAGGAACAAAATTTGATTAAAATCTCTTGGACAAACCAATTTGACCTGAACTGTTTCAAGGTGACCATTTTTTGATAGCAATTTATGTTATGATCCAGTGAAGTGGCCAGAGAAGCCACCTGTTAATTTCGGGCAGGCTTTGGGGCAATCATCAAGGGCTGTAAGGTACACTTGGAAACAAACCCTGGGCAAATGGACACTTGGCGAGATTGCATTTGGCATCAAGTATTATATGAAACAACAGGTACGTAACAATTCCTTGAGAAAATTTAATTTTAGCGTTCTTTTGTATGCATGCATGCTTGATATATAAAATTATTTCAGGAAAATTTGCAACATGAATACACGGAAGGGAACAACATACCGCTGGGGCATGACGTGACAAAAGAACTGATATATCTCTTGAGACATTTAAATCTGTGCATGTTCTTCTCCAAGAAACCATACAAGGTGTTCATGGAGCACGGCCGGTATAGTGATGATGATGTTCTTGTCAAGAAGCATAAGGCGAGGGTGCGTAAGTATCATCATGCCTCTTTACTTTTGCCTGTGATCAAAGTGATTTCAAAGTCCAAATAGTCGATATGAACCATTCAACGTGATTTTCATATGAAGATGTACTTGCAGACTTGATTTTTTTATTTTTTAGAATTTTTTTACTATTTTCCTAGATAGGTAGAAACACTACTTTTGAATGGTTGATTTTCTACCTATCTAAAAAAATAGTAATAAAATCCTAAAAAATAAAAAAATTGATCTTCAAATACATTTTCATATGGAGATCATGTTGAACGGTTCAGATCGATTCTTTGGACTTTAAAAATAGAGATATTGATTCATAGTACGGACCCATTATGCGCTATGCATAGTAATATAGCCTCACTCATCATCTAAATATTATTATGGAAATTGCTTAGTAATTTCTTTTAAAAATGGAAAATATTTTTGTGCAGCTGCTGAGGGCATCGTTCACAGTAGTGCGAGATGGTGATACAGAATGCTTTCTTCTTCTGATTCGTGGGGCCATCAGTGTCAAGGAACGTCTGACAGCTGCTACAGGAGCAGCGGTGCCATTTCACCATGTAGTGATGCATGATGGGACCGTAACAGATGTTGTCTTGGGCCATGCACATTGCCGCATGGTAGCAGCGGCACGTTGGATTGTCAAATGTGCGGTCCCTGCTCTCTCTGACGCTGTTCGGCAACATCCTGACTACAATATCAAGGTCAATTTTTGTATGTTAATTATGTCTCCCTTGTATTTTGAATAATAAAATAACCTTTATTTAACTATTTTTTTGTGTTCATTATTTTGACAGATTAGATTATTGGGCATTTGATGGGTGCTGCTATTGCATCAATTCTAACATACATGCTTCGTGAGCATAAAGAGTTGTCATGTACATGCATTGCATATGGTCCAGGTAACAATTTCTATCTTTCTCTATAAATATGTACTCGTTTACAACAAAATGTGAACATTTACCCAAATAATACATTGGTGAAGATGTTTATTAAATTTCAGATGCTTAATTAAAGTATTGTATTCATCTATTTTAGCTGCTTGCATGACATGGGAGTTGGCCGAATCAGGCAAGGATTTCATCACTACACTTGTGAATAGAACTGCCGCTCAGCTGCGTGCTGAGGTACTACCATTCTTGTTTTTTTTTTTTGTATTTAGAGGTGGAGGTTGCTCTTTTACTATTGCTCCTATAAATTTTCCAAATATCATTGAAAATATTTCTTATATATGTTGAGGGTAAACAATCTGACTTCTCATTGTTTCGTTAGGTTTTTATATGGTTTCTATATTATTCTTCTTATTCCAGTTTGGGGTTAAAAAGAAGAAGGGGGAGGGGGGGTGGTGTTGGGAGCTTATGTAAGATACTTGTGCATTTTGCAGCAATACAGTCGTTTGGTAACCTGGAAATTGTATCTTGTAAGTTGAACAAGAGTGCTTTTTGCTAATACATGGTCTGATTATAATTATTGATTTGTATTTTCTCAACATAGGTGACAGTTTCATCATGGTTGACCGATCTGAGGGATCAGATCCAACACACGAGATTTTTAACCCTTGTGAATCGCTCTGTGGCATTTATGAGGTCTCATGTACCTTTTGTCTCTCACCCTCACTCTAAAGTTGTAAATGCTGATATGCTTGTTAAATCTAACGAGGTTTTCTCTCATTAACTGTCTATATATTTTATATTTGATTATAAAAGCAACATAGAAAAGAAAATGAAGACACCATAGAGAGAAAAATAATTTTAAAAACAAAATTGAACAAATCAGCACTACCTAGGGTGTAAACAGGTACAAAACATGTTGGGTGGTAGCATTTTCATACTCATATTATGCTATCAATTCTTAAATTAATCACATTTAAAAAAGTGATCAAAATAAATTTTCAATCCCCACGGCAACGCGTGGCCGGCACTTGACTAGTATATATATATATATATATATAGAGAGAGAGAGAGGCTAATATCAAAATGTTTGCACCAAGGCCATCGTACAACCAACCTGTTTTCGGATTTTCAAAGTCCAAACAGTCGATCCAAACCGTTAGATATTCAATCTATATTAAAATTTGTTTGGGGACCAAATTTTACATTTTTTGGAACTTTTTTATTATTTATTAAGCCACTTTGAAAATTGCTGATTCGGGTGAACAATAAAAACAGTGCAACCAAATTCTGGACCATGTGATCACGCATAAGAGGATTGTGCTGCTGGAAAGACCGAAATAAACCCAGCGCATCTAGAAAGGCAGGAGGCGATCAGCGGGCACAGGGAGTGATCAGGTGGGATCAGCGGGCACAGGAGCCGATCAGGCGGCAATTCTTTTTCCTTCGCGCAGCGGCATCACGTCTCAGCAGAGCAGCGTATCGCGTATCGAGCACATCGGAGAGCGGCGTATCGCGTATCGTTATCGAAGAGCGGCCGTTTTTTTTTTATGTAAATTTCTTGTATTAGCTAGGGATATGCTACAAGAATCACGCTGGTGGTTTTTAATAGTATTGAGGTCCTAAAGTCGGTTTATGTTGGTCCGAAGAAATTAGCTAAATCTTTTTAGAAATTCAAAAATAGAGATAATTGAGAAAAGATAATATTTTTGGGTCAACATAATTTTTAAAGGTCCATTTTGAGCTAATTGAATGATGAAAATGAAAGTCGGGCGTTCGCGATTATCACAACATTTTTAGGTTGTATTTGGACAACGGGCCACCGAGCTGCCGTTATTTTAATTTTTATTAATCTGAATATTTGTTTGTAATTTAAGGGTATATATGATTGTATTATGTTTCCCATGAATTAAAGGGAATTATCCCAATGTCATATTTCCTCTAATAATTTCTTAGAAACTACAGCAATATCATGATTCCTTTTAGTTTTATCTATTAATTAATATAACCATGCCATAAAATTTTCAAAAATGAATTAAAAGCACCGTCTCATCAATGTCGCTATTTCTTTATGAAAGAATGACGAAATCGAAATATTGTTGCAGTTTCTTCTTGTTCGTTAAAAGATCATGAAATCATACTTGTTATTTAAAAAATTGCAAAAGAAAAAAAATCGAACCTGCATCTTTGAAAATTTAGATTTTTTTTTTTATTAACACCTTCTACGGGAAGAATTGGGGTATCAAATCTTTAATAATCTCAAATACAAAGCACAATTGTATTTCATTCAACATCAAGAACACTTCAAATCCAATATATATATCCATATAACACGATAGGGATAAACGGCCCTTATTTGTTATATAATATATATATATCATACAATAAGCCATGTACTATGGAGTGTAATGAATTGGGCCGTATGAGTATATACTTAAAAAGTAGCACAACTTTGGAAGTAATAGCAACCCTTTTAGTAAGGGCGCTCACCAGCAATGTTGCCCGGTGGAGAATAATTACATACGACGAATATACCAGGTAATGCACCAGCGCTGGCATCACACACCACCTTAGCACATCCTATTATAGTGGAGCTACGCCAAACAACCTGAGTATACATCTCGCACCCTTCGGTCGGACTCGAAGGCACACAAGTATTGTTACTATAGGAATAGTATTTTATCTGAGACACCCAAAAATTAACTGCATCTATACCAGTATAATTCATACTCGTGCCCCAGAAAAGATTTTCACCATATTTTCCACGGGCCAAGGGATTAAGAGCAAGTTGACAATCACCTTTTTTTTTATTGGCATAAGTTTGCGCAAATGCTTGCACTGTCGGGTCCCAACTGACAGGGCCAACACCAACAGCAAAGCGTGCACTGTTGTGGGCAGCAACATAGTCTGCAGGAGAGTCTTGTGCTAAGCATGTTTTTGTTATGGCAAGAGCCACCACAAATGCAAAAGCTAAGGCTACCACTTTGTCGCTTAACATAATGTTGTATTGCAAAAGATATTTTGTGTGTGTGTGTATGTTGTAAGGTCCAAGGAGTTTAGATCATTTATAGGGGAATATAATAATTTTATATATATGCTGGCGTCATTACTGAACATATTAACATATAGAATAATAAAATAAACTAGAAACATGTACCTGTTGCCTAACAGTTTGAACAAGATAGCACACCTTAACTAGGTATAGCTAACTAGTCAGAGGCTACAGGGTTTCCTAACAATTTTCAAATCTTACTTTGAATAATGGGGTTGAAGTGTTTGAACATATAACACCCAACATATTGACTAACAATAATTAGACTACAACTTATAATAAAATTTTAATGATCAATTCGCCTAATTAATTTTAGTTTTACAGAGGGTTATGTTAAAACTATTTTCTTCTTAATTTCTATATCAAATTAATATCCGGGGAACAATATATACGCACTCAAATATTAAACTCTATTTCCATGTTATTCACCTATTAATTTGAAATAGTCTTTGCCAGTGTTTTAAATAACGGTATGCGTTGGTCGGACGGACAGGGTACTGCCAAGTGATTAATCAGGAACAATCGAAAATAATCGACTGATTAGTTACGGAAATCCATGACGGTTTGGTCACCGTCAACGACTAATCAGCCGATTAATCGGCCTAAACGGACGTTTTTTACAACACTGGTTTTTGGTAGTTAATTTTCAACTTGATCGTTAGGTAGCTAATTAATGACAGAGATTCGCTTCAAGTGGGCATTTAAGTATTAACCTAATTATTTAGCGGTCATAGTTAAGCATCATGCATATATGCATTCGTTTTGTTTAATAGGACCGCTTATTAATTGTTTGTATGATATATATATAGTGACATATACTGACTGGATAAAATACTGTGTTAGTACGGATGCAGTTGAATGAAACACACAATATAAATTATAAGTACTTGATTGACACTACAACTATATCTAGATGACTTTGAATATTACAAGTCAATGTTTGTCCTACAAATACAAATTGGATATATATTATTGATGACATAAGACTAATAATTAAGAAGGGATATTTATAATTATATATTTGACAATTGTGATAACCGACAAAAAAATATTGATATAAATACAAATGCATATATGTTATCCATAGTTTAAAAAAGTTGTATATTAAATTTGATAAAAAATGAGAATTATTTGGTTACTGATGATATTTCTATATGTTATCCATATTTTTATTGCGTGCATAAATCTAATTTGAACCCTATTACAGTCATGAATATCTATCCGGACAGTGATTTTGTACCTATCTAAAAGATAATAAAAAGTTTTCAAAAAGAAAAAAAATATAAAATTTGATTCCAAACACATTTTAATATGGAGATCATATTGATCATTGGTCTCAATCGACTATTTGGACTTATAAAATAGAGATAAAAGATGCGAGGCACGATGAGACATAAAAGATATGAAATATTTTAACCCTCTGTTTAGTTATCATTTAAAAAAAAAATCTTTTTTTTTAAATTTAAATTAACTATTTCCTTACCCTATAACTAAAAATAATTAAATATGTTATCTAGAGAAATTATTTTTCATTTACACGATCTCCTTCGCGATTTTGATAATTTTTTTACTATAGTTCATATTGTGATATTATGTAATTTGAAAGGACTGACAATTATTTTTACTTGACAAACTTTGATAATCGGCTCAGCAATTATTAAAAATTTTAAAAAGTATAATTAAATGTACAAATATACTCTATCATTTGAATAGGTCATGTATCATTTTTTTTTTTTGTGTAATTTCAAACTTAATTGTCTGCCAACTGATTTGGTACTTTTCCTGAAGGATTTTTTTTATAAATCATAAATAAAAAAAAGAAAATTAACAAACCAACTTGATGGTTTTATTTTTTTACAAAAACCATAAGTACCGAGATGGAAATTCGGCCTGGACTATTTTTGTTTTATCTATTAATATAATTTCATAGGAAACTATAGCAATGTCATGATTCCTTTTAGTTTTATCTATTAATATAACCATGCCATAAAATTTCCAAAAATTAATTAAGAGCACCGTCTCATCAATGTCGCTATTTCTTTATGAAAGAATGACGAAATCGAAATATCGAAATATTGTTGCAGTTTCTTCTTGTTCGTTAAAAGATCATGAAATCATACTTGTTATTTAAAAAAAATTGCAAAAGAAAAAAAAATCGAACCTGCATCTTTGAAAATTTAGATTTTTTTTTTTTATTAACACCTTCTACGGGAAGAATTGGGGTATCAAATCTTTAATAATCTCAAATACAAAGCACAATTGTATTTCATTCAACATAAATATATTACATTCAACATCAAGAACACTTCAAATCCAATATATATATATCCATATAACACGATAGGGATAAACGGCCCTTATTTGTTATATAATATATATATATATATATATCATACAATAAGCCATGTACTATGGAGTGTAATGAATTGGGCCGTATGAGTATATACTTAAAACATAGCACAACTTTGGAAGTAATAGCAACCCTTTAATTAGTAAGGGAGCACACCAGGAGTGTTGCCCGGTGGAGAATAATTACATACGACGAATATACCAGCGCTGGCATCACACACCACCTTAGCACATCCTATTATAGTGGTGTTACTCCAAACAACCTGAGTATAAACCCTGCACGGTTCGGTCGAAGGCACACAACTATTGTTACTATAGGAGTAGTATTTTTTCTGAGACACCCATAAATTAACTGCATCTTTACCAGTAAAATTCATACCCGTGCTCGTGACAATACATTCACCATATTTTCCACTGGAATTGGCATTAAGAAGAGGTAGACAATCACCTTTTCTTATATTGGCATAACTTTGCGCATATTCTTGCACTGTCGAGTCCCAATTGACAGCGCCAACACCAACATCAGAGCGTGCAGTGTTGTGGGCAGCAACATAGTCTTCAGGAGAGTCTTGTGCTAAGCATGTTTTTGTTATGGCAAGAGCCACCACAAATGCAAAAGCTAAGGCTACCACTTTGTCGCTTAACATAATGTTGTATTGCAAAAGATATTTTGTGTGTGTGTTGTAAGGTCCAAGGAGTTTAGATAATTTATAGAAGAATATAATAATTTTATATATATGCAGGGGCATAAAAATAATCGAAGATACTAAGTTTAATTAGGTTAAACTAAAGTCTATTTGCCAAAGTCTTGAGAATATCTCTCAATTATCGCCATCAACGTGTAAATAATTTTCTTTTTTAATGAAACCTGTTGGTTGGCTATTGGCCTGACGACCTTATAAAAAATGATCGCCACCAAATACAGAGTAAAATCTTTTTTTTTTTTTTAAAGCTTGGTAGTAACTACCAAGATTGAATTGATAAATATGTTTACAACCACAGAGCAAAATCTTATTAGATTATATGGTACATGTATTTTTCCGTCATCAATTAATTATCGTCAAAATTTCTGCACTTTCCGCCAAACTATTTTGTACGCTCTCAGTAAATTTAAAAATAAAATAAAAAAAGCATAGTAATATTTAACTGGTCCTCGTTGGAACTTCATACAAATATATATCTCGAAAAATAAGCCGAATGAAAATAAATGAAAATATAAAGTAACGAAACTAATAATTCAAATAGTGATGATTTGGAGAATTGAGTTAGTCGTATCTTGTTGTCAGAGTCTATGGTCATCTTTGGTTGTGAATTTGTGGAGTAAAATTAATAAGAATTGAACTGCTTATTCTATCTTACTTCTCATATTTTATACTTTATTTAATAGGGTGAGTTATAGCTTAAATTAATTTACTTGGAGAAATAAGATGTTGGAAAATATCTCAATTTGTGACAGTGGGTTATACAAGTAGAGTAAGTGTGAAGTAAGTTAATCTACCTAAATAGGTGGAGTAAGTTACTACGGATTAACTCACATTTTACTCTATTTTAATTCTCCTATTTTACTTCTCGTAGACTACTTAAGTGTAGAGTAAGAAATTTAATCCACCACTTACTCCATAACCAAATATGATCTTGGTCTCCAAGCTTATAACAGTGGGCCATATAAGCATAATTATCCATGTCTTGTTGTCTGGGTCTCCAAGCTTATCCTTTCAAAATATTTCGAACCCGTAAAGAATCATTTATACAGTGGACTTTGACGATGTTTTGTTAATTTGAAAAATTATATGATATTTTTAGTTTGAACAGTTATTATATATGATAGTTTTACTTTGACCAGTTATTATATATGATAGTTTTACTTTGAACAGTTATTTATCCAAGACTGAGTTTAGAGTGGAAAAAATTTGCCGTACCATGTTATGGTGTGACTAACACGTTTTGATTTTGGTCTTGTGTTGTAACCAAATCAATTTTTCACATGCCGTGCCATGTCGTGATCAAAATGTAAGGAGTGGTCACGTACGGCACGCGAATAGTCACGCCACGTGAGTCACACCGTGCCAAAATGTGTCGTGACCAAACGTGACTCGCGTGACCATTTGATCATAATTTAGGTTAGTTTATTCAATATTTACCAAATGTTTAATATCTAATAGTCCTAACTACACATGACTCGTGTGACTACGTGCCGTGTCATGACTAAATTTTTCACGTGTTGTGCCGTGCTGTGCCAAAGTTTCAAAAAATGATCATGGCACTCGAATTGTCACGGCACGGGACACGCGAGTCACGACACGTAACTGACACGCGTGCCGTACCGTTCCGTGACGGAGCCGACTCCGCCATGCCATTTATGGGAAACCAGCCACCTCTAACTGAGTTCTTTTACATGATAATCGCTTCTATGGGAAACCAGCCACCTCTTCAACCTGATGAAAATCATTCATAAAAATGAACCAATCAATTTTAATTTCCAACTGTCAAGAAGCGGCTAGTTCGAGTATGTGATGACCAGACGTGCCAGTGCCCCTGTTTTTCTAATGAGTCCATCACGGTCCAGCTCAGGAAGGCTCGATCGGTTTCTAACGAGTCTTTCACGAGAGAGAAACTTAAGCTCGAGTAAGGCTCAAATTGTCTCGGTTTGTTAGATGTCTAGTCAGTCTATGCCAAACTATTCATAAGAAAATAAAAAAATATATTAAAAATAAGAAATCTCGTGCTGAAATTTTAAAAATAAAAAGGCAGTAACAAGCCATGGCGTCTCTGCGGGACGCCATGGCACATCTCAACTCTGTGAAAAAAAACAAAAAAAATTTTCGAAAGTGGAACGCCACGAGGCAACCCAACCCAAGAAACGAAAAAAAAAAAAAACAAAAAAAAGAATGTGTGTAAGTTTCTGTCAGTTTAATTTAATTTTTATTTTTATTTTTTTATCATATCATTATTATGTCATTCCTCTCTCCTTGTTTAATATATATATATAGAGAGGAGGGATCAAGTTACAACAAAGTTACAACAATCATTTTTTTCATTTTCAAAGTCCAAATCGTCGATCCAAAACGTTCAACATGATTATCTAAATAAAATGTGCTTGCAGATCAAATTTTACATTTTTTTGAATTTTTTTACTATTTATTAAGATGGGTACAAAATTCAATGGTCTGAATATGACTATTTTTTGTAAAATACTTAATAAATAGTAAACAAATTCAAAAAAATGTAAAATTTGATCTGCAAGCACATTTTATTGTGGAGATCATGTTGAACGGTTTGGATCGACGATTTGGACTTTGAAAATAAAAGAAATGATTGTTGTAACTTTGTTGTAACTCAAATTTGTTGTAACTTGATCCCTCCTCATATATATATATATATGAGGAGGGTTCAAATGGATCATTATTTTTGTGCTCCAATATGCTCCACATTCTTTATCTCCATTTTCAAAGTTCGAACAGTCGATCTGAACCGCTCAACATGATCTTCATAATAAAATATGTTTGGATACCAAATTTTATATTTTTAGATTTTTTTTACTATTTTTTTAGATAGGTACAAAATCATTTTTTTAAGGAGATTCTGGACCATCCCGTAAAGTGATATTGTACCTATCTAAAAAAATAGTAAAAAAATTCTAAAAAAAATATAAAATTTGGTCTCCAAACATATTTTATTATGAAGATCATGTTGAATGGTTCGGATCGACTGTTCGGAATTTGAAAATAGAATAAAGGATGTGGAGCATATTGGAGCACAAAAATTATGGTGCATTTGAACCCTCCTCTATATATACATATATATATATATAGAGAGAGAGAGAGAGAGAGATGGGCTATTGTGCTTCGCGAAGTAAATGGGGGGTTTACTTCGGGTCATATTTTCATTTTTGAAAATCCAAACAACCGATCCGAACTGTTCAACATGTTCTAAATATTGAAATGTGCTTGGAGACTAAATTTTACATTTTTTATAATTTTTTTACTATTTATTAAGCCACTTTGAAAATCGCTGATCCACTGTGAACAATAAAAAATAGTAAAATTTTCTGGACCACCAGATCTGCGATTTTCAAAGTGGCTTCATAAATAGTAAAAAAATTCCAAAAAATGTAAAATTTAGTCTCCAAGCACATTTCAATATTTAGAACATGTTGAACGATTCGGATCGGTTGTTTGGATTTTCAAAAATGAAAATATGACCCTAAGTAAACCCCCCGTTTAATTCGCGAAACAAGTTTGTACTCCACGCCATATTTTCATTTTGAAAATCCAAATAACCGATCCGAACCGTTCAACATGTTCTCTATATTGAAATGTGCTTGGAAACCAAATTTTACATTTTTTTGGAATTTTTTTACTATTTATGAAGCCACTTTGAAAATCGCTGATCCACTGTGAACAGTGAAAAACAGTAAAATTTTCTGGACCACCGGATCAGCGATTTTCAAAGTGGCTTAATAAATAGTAAAAAAAATTCCAAAAAATGTAAAATTTGGTTTCCAAGCACATTTCAATATAAAGAACATGTGAACGGTTCGGATCGGTTGTTTGAATTTTCAAAATAGAAATATAGTGTCATAAAGTACAAAATGGTTTTACTCCACGTCTCACCATAGCTCATCCCTATATATATATATATATAGAGATGAGCTATGCTACTACGTGGAGTAAAACGCGTTTGTACTTCACGCCGTATTTTTATTTTGAAAGTCCAAACGACCGATCCGAACCGCTCAACATGATCTCCATATTGAAATGTGCTTGGAGACCAAATTTTACATTTTTTAGAATTTTTTACTATTTATTAAGCCACTTTGAAAATCTGAAAATCCGGGTGAACAGTGAAAAACAGTAAAAAATTCTGGACTGCCGGATCAGTGATTTTCAAAGTGGCTTAATAAATAGTAAAAAATTCTAAAAAATGTAAAATTTGGTCTCCAAGCACATTTCAATATGGAGATCAAGTTTAACGGTTCGGATCGGTCGTTTGGACTTTCAAAATAAAAATATAGCGGCGTGGAGCACCAACGCGTTTTACTCCATGTAGTAGCATAGCTCAATTATATATATATATATATATATATATATATATATATATTTTAATATAGCTAATAAGGAGCAATATATATCTTAAAATAATATAATATTTTTTTAATTCCTCTGCTAAAATATTGTACGATTAATCATGTTATTTGTCACTGTATTTTTTTTTTTTAAATGCTTGATAGTGGCTATCAAGGTTTGTCACTGTATGTCGTAATATTAAAAAAAATGCCCAAAAATATTTTGAATGCAATATACTTATTTTATAGAAATAAGAAGACTAATTCTCAAAATATAGATGACTTAAAGTTATTATTTTTCAGTTGCAGGAAGAGTATATAGTTTTTAACACTATTAATTATTGAAGAATTTAAACATGTGATTCACTTAAATTCGAATCTATTTTATTCATTTAACAAAATTATTGTCGTTAATTGTAAATTCAGCTTTTAATATAATTTTTTGAATATCTGTAAATTTATTAATTTTTTTTTCTTTATGCTATGATATTTGTTAATATTATCAGGAGAAAGAATGTAATAGATAGTACCGCTTGTCGCTACATAACTAGTATATAAAATAAAAAGTCTTCCAAGAATAAGCTCAATTTTCTTCTCTTTTAACAATGTTAAATTTTGAAATTGATATGGCATAAGAGCAATTGGTTTTGATATTTTTGGATGAGTGAGGCTATGGTGTTATGCATAGCACGGATGGGGTCCGTGCTTCGGCTCAAAATTTGACTTTTCAAAATTCTAACAGTCGATCCAACCGTTCAATGTGATAACCATATGAATATGTACTTGCAAACTAAATTTTATATTTTTTCGAATTTTTTATTATTTTTTTAGATAGGTAGAATTTTGATGGTCCAGAATTTTCAGAAAACACTGATTTTTCTACCTATCTAAAAAAATAGTAAAAAAATTCGAAAAAATATAAAATTTAGTTTGCAAGTACATATTCATATAATTATCACATTGAACGGTTGGATCGACCGTTAGGATTTTGAAAAGTCAAATTTTGAGCCGTAGCACGGACCCCATCCGTGCTATGCATAGCACCATAGGCTCACTCTTTTTGGATTATATAGACTCAAATTCACATCTGATCTTTAATGAATGCGTGACATCAGCAATGAACAGTGCCAATGTACCTCTTCTCCCTCTGATGTTGTCTCCACGGATCAGATGCGTGTAGGATGACGCCTCGCTCCGTCACCTTCACACCACCGAGCAAAGGCTCCGCATCTCACGCGATTTTGCCCAAAAAAAGCGCCAAAATCGCCCCACGCCGCTCCCGAGCTTGTATGTTAACCCATCTCCCGCTTTCTTCCCTTTCGCAATCGCCACGTAGTCGCTTAATTCTCGCTACGTGTTGCTCCTCCCGCGCTCCGCGCCTTCTCATCTTCTCTCTTGGTCGGTATTTCTTCCCTTCGGCTCATCGATTTCACCTTTCCTGTTTAAAATCTGCTGCTCAAATGTACCTTTTCTTTTCTTGGCCCAGCTCAACTTCCTCCCTCGCTATTAGCCACACCGTCGCTGCCATGGATCCTCCCCGCTTCTGCTAGCTTGGGCTTTCCCGCTGGTATGATTTGCTTAAGGTTTACTATTTTCAACACTGATTTTCCTATTTTGGGGCAACGTGAACTGTCTGCCAGCAAAATTCATAGTCGGCACAGTCCTTTCCTCTTCTCATTTAAATATTTATCTCCCTTCCTCCTTGCCGTGTTGGAATCCCTCCACTGTTCATGCAGCTCGGTTTTGCCAGGGTCGGCCGCTGCCACTTCGTCAGCTTTTCCCCTCTTCGTCAAATTGAGGTGCGTCGCTTTTACTCTTCCTGCCCTGTTTCTCACGGTAACATACCAAATAAATATGGTTTCCCCCATTTCAATTGCCAAATTTGAGCCAATTTTGAACTACTCGAGTTGCCCGTGAAGCGAAGACAAAGTAGTACTATGAATTCCGGCAAATTAGTAACTAGCTGTCGATGCATTAGTAAATTTATCCTACTTATTGTGCTTCCCGTACTGCAATACACATTCATGCAACTGGCCTGCTGCTTGGTCGAGTGGTAAGTAGGCTGTTGGTGTTTATTATAGCACTCCAGGAAATTCACCATCCCTCATTGTTTTAATTTACATTAGACAAGAAAGTTCGTCAAAAATATTTCCACTAAAGTACTACATTGCCCCTCATACCCACTTCCAACTGAATTAACATTTCCCCCCTACAAACCATGTTCCACTCGAGCAGAGCTCATACTGCACCTGTAAAGTACCAGCCCGAGAACCACCAATTACTTCCCAGTTGGAAATTTTCTTCCCAGTTAGCAATGGTGATTCCTTTGCACTACATGATATAGTGCAAATCCAGTTCTATATTCTAACTATAAATACTAGACTTAGAGATGCATGGTATAGGTGTAGGGTTTCTCTTTTGACTTTATTTCTTTAGTTTCTATTGGTTCAGTTATGGACAGGTGTGAATTTTCTCTTATCAAATCCCCATTGGTACCATCATATATCATTAAATTTTCATTTCCTGAATTGTTGAAGGATACAAAGATTTTGATTTGTCTTCTTTCCTCTCCATACTCTTTTCTTTTTTCCTTATTATTTCACATAATGTACTACTATATTGAGATACTAACCTATCTCTAATATCCCCAAAATTACTTGAAATTCCAAGATAACTCCAATCAAGCCTTAACTAAGCTACATCAGTTTCAATTGATCAGGCCAAAAGATTCCAACTTTGCATTCCATAACTCTCAATTATGTAATTTAATATTGATTCTGTCTGAGATGATTTCAATCAGGTTTACCTCAAATGTGATACTGCCATATGAAGAATTAAAAAATGGTAAATTGTTCCTTGCTTGTAAGCATTGCATGGAAGTAGTTGATATAACTTTTGGCTTCAATTGTATTTGTTTGACTTATCATGATATTAAAATAGACTTCTTGGCCTCAATTACTTTTTGTCTGGCTTATGATGATATTAGAATTGACTTTATTCTTTCCTGTCTTTTTCTCAAGGAATCTTTGGTAAACCGAAAGGACAAACAAAGAAAATCATTAAAAAAAAAAGTTTCTTTTGGTTTATCAACAAAATAAGAAGAGCCGTTATTCAAGTAAAAGAAACAAAATAGTTACAAAGAATAAATATGCTCCCAAAAACTTTAAAAGGTACCTACAGTGGAAGTAACATTGTGTTACATTTCATAGATGGAAAACATCACAAGCATGTACAAATTATACCAAAATTGCCCCTCTTTTCTTCCTTTGTCTAGATTAACAGTGAGATAAATAAGGGGTATTTTGAGCATCTTGGTAAGTAACTGAGCATGAGAATCATACGTAGGAGAATTGCATGGTATTGTAAGGCTCTGCATGATGGTTCTTATTTATGGTTTTGCAGGGGTCTGTGTGATAATCTCACAATTTTCAGGGTTTTCATGCGAAATTTCTCCTTTGCAATAGCTTACTAATGTTTTCTTTTTATTTTCCAGGGTTTAATACGAAATTAACCTCACAATTCTTCGAACTGTGCATCTAATTTGTTGCACTATGCCATTCTAAAAATTTGTACATGTATAGCCATGTAGAATTGTTGGAATATAAGCTGGTATGAATATATTTACTATTTATGTTGTTCTCTTACTTGTATTTTGCTGTTCCAAGGTGAAGGAAAGGAAGCACAAGAAAGGTGTCTTATTCCACTACGAGTCGTTTGCCCAACGCTTTCGACAGATTATTCGATCAGAGACGTAAGCAGTTTGCGCGGTGCCAGCTAACACATCATCCTTGCAAATACTCAGTTTTACATTGCTCCCACTACATGCCATTTGTAAGTGTCCAATGTGTCTGCACAAATCATCAATACATTTTCTTTTGTGCTTCCCTGTAGTGCATACCATGTACTAATCGGAAGCAAAAAAAAATGCAACTCACTTCTCCACTCCTGTCATGTTACTGGTAAATTCCAGCATTAAAAATTCAGGTCTTCCGCGCTTAATCAACAATACAATTTATTTTGTGCTCCCCTATAGTGCATACCATGCACAAATAAGAAGCAAAAAAAAAATACAACTCACTTCTCCATTTAGTGCATACTGACATCTGGTATTTATGTAACTAATTGTGCCTGTCTTTCTTACTTTCGATTTAGGGGACTAAAGAAATCCAGAAGGAGGTGACTATCTGTATCTCACTTTGCCTTCCCCTTCCCAATTTCAATCTTCCAACAGCTTCCTAGGTAACAGTCGAGCAATGTTCTTCTCCACAGCTGGCATGGTGTTGAAGGTAATTATTTCCCTTACTATTTCCTGAAAATATATTTCTCGAGGTATATCGTTGAACGTGTTCGACAATTTATTCTACACAATTATATGTGAGTAATTTTATTCTACACCAACAATGAATTATAGTAATATATTCCATCTTCTTTTCAAGGTGCTTCTCTTTCAATGTCTAACCCTACATCGGAATTTCCTTGAGCTCTTTCTTTTTACTTAATAAGCTGGTCACAATGCAGAGCAAAAAGGAACGGCAGAGGAGAGGCGGTACCTTCCAACCAAGGAGTTAGTACTGGCGCAACACTGTCACTGGGTGAATTGTGGTCCCTACACAGCTTCCACTAAGAAACTACATCTCGTAATACAACACTTTAACTCTTATGTCAAACAACAACATGTTTGCCTTCTTAATTAAGTTACACTTGCCTGCTTTGCCTTATTTTGCGAATATTCTGACGATATTTTTGTTCCATGCACTGTTGTGGGTCCCTTTTGACAGAAAGCTATTAAAATGTAAAAGGCTGTAGGCGAAGAGAGGTTCTTGATGTGGGCAGTTTGTAGCATCCAGTTAAAGGTACTCCTTACTAGCTTTTCTATTAACCACTGAGAATATGTTACTAAAAAAAGGGTGAATCTAACATATTATCTGGATCTGTAATCAATTTACTCTCAATGTTATGCAATCTATTGTACATGGCTCTTTTACTAAGCAACTTGTATATCATGTCTCTATGGTAAAGGGTTATTTTTTATATCGGAATAGGTAAACTACAGTAGTGGAGGTGAGAAATTACTGCCGCTGGCAGAGGCGTTATTGAAGAAACAAAAGGTACAAAATCACTGTCCGGATAGATATTCATGACTGTAATAGGGTTCAAATTAGATTTATGCACGATAAAATATAATATTTTTAATCGCAATAAAAATATGGATAACATATAGAAATATCATCAGTAACCAAATAATTCTCATTTTTTATCAAATTTAATATACAACTTTTTTAAACTATGGATAACATATATGCATTTGTATTTATATCAATATTTTTTTGTCGGTTATCACAATTGTCAAATATATAATTATAAATATCCCTTCTTAATTATTAGTCTTATGTCATCAATAATATATATCCAATTTGTATTTGTAGGACAAACATTGACTTGTAATATTCAAAGTCATCTAGATATAGTTAGCTACACCTAGTTAAGGTGTGCTATCTAGTTGAAACTGTTAGGCAACAGTACATGCTTTTAGTTTTTTATTTCTATATTTTTATATATATGTTCAGTAATTACGCCAGCACCTACGTCAGAAATTATATATATATCCCACAACTGATTCTAGAGAAAGAATCTAATTATCTGTTGGATTATGAAATTCAGAAGTACAACAAATTGCTGAGTTCGTTGCTTTATTCCGCATCAGATATTAGGTGTCATACACTAATTAATGATCTAAACTCCTATAAATGATCTAAACTCCTTGGACCTTACAACATACACACACACACACACAAAATATCTTTTGCAATACAACATTATGTTAAGCGACAAAGTGGTAGCCTTAGCTTTTGCATTTGTGGTGGCTCTTGCCATAACAAAAACATGCTTAGCACAAGACTCTCCTCTAGACTATGTTGCTGCCCACAGCACTGCACGCTCTGCTGTTGGTGTTGGCCCTGTCAGTTGGGACCTGACAGTGCAAGCATATGCGCAAAGTTATGCCAATAAAAGAAAAGGTGATTGTCAACTTCTTCTTAATGCCAATTCCAGTGGAATATATGGTGAAAATATTTTCAGGGGCAAGGGTATGAATTATACTGGTACATATGCAGTTAATTTTTGGGTGTCTGAGAAAAAATACTATTCCTATAGTACCAATACTTGTGTGCCTTCGACCGAACCATGCGGGGTTTATACTCAGGTTGTTTGGCGTAGCTCCACTATAATAGGATGTGCTAAGGTGGTGTGTGATGCCAGCGCTGGTGCATTACCTGGTATATTCGTCGTATGTAATTATTCTCCACCGGGCAACATTGCTGGTGAGCGCCCTTACTAAAAGGGTTGCTATTACTTCCAAAGTTGTGCTACTTTTTAAGTATATACTCATACGGCCCAATTCATTACACTCCATAGTACATGGCTTATTGTATGATATATATATATTATATAACAAATAAGGGCCGTTTATCCCTATCGTGTTATATGGATATATATATTGGATTTGAAGTGTTCTTGATGTTGAATGTAATATATTTATGTTGAATGAAATACAATTGTGCTTTGTATTTGGTATTATTAAAGATTTGATACCCCAATTCTTCCCGTGGAAGGTGTTAATAAAAAAAAAAAAAGAATCTAATTTTCAAAGATGCAGGTTCGTTTTTTTTTTTTTCTTTTGCAATTTTTTAAATAACAAGTATGATTTCATGATCTTTTAACGAACAAGAAGAAACTGCAACAATATTTCGATTTCGTCATTCTTTCATAAAGAAATAGCGACATTGATGAGACGGTGCTTTTAATTAATTTTTAAAAATTTTATGGCATGGTTATATTAATAGATAAAACTAAAAGGAATCATGACATTGCTATAGTTTCCTATGAAATTATTACAGGAAATATGACATTGGGATAATTCCCTTTAATATTCATGGGAAACATTATACAATCATACCCTTAAATTACAAACAAATATTCAGATTAATAAAAATTAAAATAACGGCAACTCGGTGGCCCGTTATCCAAATATTTGTGCTTGAATACAACCTAAATATGTTGTCATAATTGCGAGCGCCCGACTTTCATTTTCATCATTCAATTAGCTCAAAAACGGCCTTTAAAAATTATGTTGACCCAAAAATATTATCTTTTCTCAATTATCTTTTTTTTTTTAATTTCTAAAAAGATTTAGCTAATTTCTTCGGACCAACATAAACCGACTTTAGGACCTCAATACTATTAAAAACCACCAGCGTGATTCTTGTAGCATATCCCTAGCTAATACAAGAAATTTACATAAAAAAAAACGGTAGCTTGCATAAATTAATTTAAAAATTAAATTAACTATTTTTTTAAAATTGTTTTACAAATTCCCGTGTAGCCCAGGCCCAGATTAGTAGCTTCAGAAAACACAGTAAAAAATAAAAAGTCCAAACATAAAATCACAACTTCTTTTAATAATCGTGCGGATTTTGATCGAACAGTTCATATCTAAATAAAAATATTGTTATTGAAGAAGCACATTAGTAAAAGCAGCTTGCAGGAACCAAAAGGCCAAACTTAATGTCGTTATTCCTGTCTTTTGCTTTGTGGTTAATTCCTTGGTTCTCTTTTTGATTGCTGATAAAATTACTTGTGTGAGCAGCTCTTACAATGTACATAAACAAACAAAAGAAATTTGATGTGGCATTTGAAGTAATTTCTGGCGATTTGGGATCCTTTATTTTAAGGGAAGAAGACAAAATAGATGCTGATATATATATGGCACTAAAATGTAAATGTTGAACTTTGATTGCATGTTTTCCCCCGTCTTTTGTATAGATCATGAATTAACATGCGCTTCCTGCAATGTCATCAATTACTTCTAACATACGCATTTGTACACTTACCTCCAGAACACCAGCAACATACCTAAAACTTCTTCCATAGTAACTAAATGGGCTTTACAAAATTTCATTGTGACCCGTATAGAGATTTTAATATAAACTTGGCCCGTATAGAAAATAAGTGAGCAGCTTTGTAATTCATTGTGGCCTGATCAAGCCACCTCTTAGTACATATTGGGCTTTCCGTACATGCAATTATATAGGTCTCATCCATAGTAACTAAATGAGCTTTACAAAAATTATTTAAAACAATTAAATTTGATCAGTTCTCTGCTCTAATATGTGACGGTATATGTCAACTAAATTTGGAACATTAGAGCATTTACATCCCAGCCATAGTGACAAATCAAAAGTTCGGGTTCGGTTCGGCGAGGTCAAAAATTCGTGATTCGGGTATAATTCGGGAATGATTCGGTACAACAAGGAAGCAAAAAAAAAAAAAAAACCCCAAAAAAAACGTAAAAAAAAAATTTAAATTTTTTTTTTTGGCGTTTTTATCGCGAATAATTCGTAACTCGCGTTTTATACGCGTTTTATTCGCGAATAAAACGTATTATATGTTTTTCCGCGTATTATACGGAGTTTGGTTCGGTTATGTATAAAAAACGAAGTATTCGCGTATTTTGTCACTATGATCCCAGCAACTCAAATGAATTTCTAAATAACTGTTAATTACTTTTTAGAAATTAAGGTTTCAAAAATTTCTAAACTCTACATCTCTGAAATTAATTTTAAAGTTTCTATTAAGTCACGTCAGCAATAAATTAAAAAGGAGAAATAATTTGAGCCAATTATTTGGCCAGCATAGAGATTATAAAGAGTTTCTTAATAAGAATTTTCATGCATAGTTTCTAAATAAAAAATTCTTTCACATTTCTAAAACTGAATTAAAATGCTCTGAATTTATTTTATTAATCAGATATTCCATCTGTTGTTGTGTTGCACAATTTCCCGTGCATCTCACGCTGAATTTTATATTTCCCGGAATGAAAACAATTTATGAATGGCCTCTTGTTGTGCGGTCATACATACAGCGGGTCGTTCTGATAGGGTGATAGAGCAATGAAGTGTCATTTATTACATGGAAAAGTAAACCTTCGCCACACAGAAAATAATTCTATTTGAGGTTCAAACATCGCATCGGGACCCGCATTGTCTCACTTATTGGATCATATATTAAATTATTAATTATAATCCTTGATCATGTGGCAATTAGTGTGGTTCGGGATAAGAGGTTAGAGTAAATTTGGGATCCGATTCTGCTCCTCTTCCGAGAGAAAAGCAGGGTTCTGCTCTTCCGATCTCAACCATTCAAAAAATTTCATTCATATATCTCGATAAAAGAACTTTTGCATGCACAGATCTTAACGATTTTCATGCACAGAACTTTTTCATGCACAGATCTAACTTTTTCATTCATATACCGGCATTTAATGACGATGTGCCGATGTCGTACAAAGATGAAGCATTTTTTTGATATCCACCCAGACTGGATGGTCCATTTTCGGTAGGGCAAATGTTCGACTCCAAAGCTGATCTTAAATCCGAGTTGGGTGGATTTGCCATGAAACATAACTTAGAATTACAACAAACCCAGAGCAATCGTAGTGCCTATGTGGTTATATGTAAAGCGCAGGGTTGTCCATGGAGGTTATACGCAAAAACCACTGAGACGGGCAATCGGACAATTGCAACAAACCCATATGAGCACAGTTGTTACAGTACTGCTTGTACAATAGATAGTCGTCAGATGACTGCCAGGATGATTGCAGATATAATCAGACCTGGTCTCATGGCGGACCTGGAGATGTCAAAAAAGCATGTTGATTTACAGTTAGAAATGTGCACACAATGGTGTAGCCTTCATACAACAAGATTTGGAGAGGGAGGGAGCTGCCTATTGTTGATTTATTTGGTTCTTGGGAAAAAGCCTACGAACTGCTACATTCTTTGCTCGGTGCAATCCAGAGGTCTAACCTAGGCACAAAATATCGAATTGAGCATGAACCATCTACACGTATTAGTGTCCATATTTTCACCTGTGTGGCATGGGCTTTTGGTCCATGCATTCAAGCCTGGCCATATCTCCGACCAATTATAAGTGTAGATGTTGGACACTTATCTGGCAGGTATAAAGAAAAACTATTCATGGCATGCGCTTATGATGCAGAACAACAATTACTACCAATTACGGAAGAGGAGACTTCATCTAATTGGGGCTGGTTTATGCATTTTTTACACGAAGATGTTGTCGGCCCTGGTCGGATATGCGTTATATCATATCAGTATGCTGCAATCCATTCAGTGTTTGATCGACCTGATTTAGGGTGGTGTGAGCAAAGAGGTGAAGAAGTTCATCGATTATGTTCTCAACATATTGCATCAAATGTTTTCAAGTTGTGCAAGGACAAAAGGATCAAAAATATATTCAAGAAATTTGTGGGTAAGATGAAACCTTGGAGGTTTGATGAAGGTATGGATTTGATAAAAGGTAGTATATCATGTTTTGTAGTAAAAGGGTGCAAAACCTTGAAGAGCCTTTGTAACTCCATAAATGGGCACAATGTCACGACGGAGGTCTGAATAGGTGGGATATAATGACTACGAATGGATCAGAGTCCTTGAACAATGTATTTCTAGTAGCTCGCCAACTGCCTATAACAGCAGTAGTTGAGCGCACATTCTACAAATGTGTGGATTGGTTTGTCAAAAGAGGTGAGGTTGCTCAACAGTGGCTCCGAAATGGAATGGGATTATCAGTAAACATATTATCAGTTTTAGAACACCGGACAATAAAAGCAAAGTAGCACCGAGTGAAACCAATGGGGTCCGAATTCAATATTTATGAGGTCATAGTTCATGATGGAGTCATCAGAACGGTATGTTAGTTATTTACTAAAATTTCATACAAAATGTGTAAATGGTACCATTTAATTATTTTGATTTATTGATTGTAGGGAGTGAAGGAAGATATGAAGTATGAAGTTAGATTTCCAGAATGGAGGGAGGGAATGCCTATATGTGAGTGTTAGAAATTGCAATTTACTGGCATTCCTTGCAACCACGTTCTGGCGGTGTGTTGTCTGAGACATCTAAATCCAAGTAACTATGTAAGTGACTATTATAGCGTTGAAAATTATGTCAACACGTGGTTAGGTCAGTTTAACAGCTTTGGTAATGCCCATAATTGGCCATATGACTTGGGAGCACCTACAATCAGGCCGGATCCAACAAAAATTAATAAGCCCCACAGAGAGCTGATATCTTCCAAAGTCATTGTACACTTCCAAATTAATAACCCTTTATCAATATTGCAATTGGTCACATTGACCATCTGGTACAAGCCTAAATTGATCAAAGCTTCTTCCATCCGAGATTGGTAACGAATGCCCTTTTGGCGAGAACCAGTACGCAGTGTATATGATGGCTAGAACAATAATTGTCATGCAAAATAAATATAACCACTAAATTTAATTCTAACTTACAAGTTTATCAGTAAATTATAAATTCAAACCGAGAAACAAATACCTGGTTATTCACCATCCACATTTTGTGTTGCTGTCTTTGTAGTAATGCCATTTAATCCTAAAATTATTTGCATAATAAAATTATTTATCTAACCTTATTTGCACAATTAAATATTGACATGCAAAAAATAAATTTAAATTTAAATTACTCTACATGCAATTATTATAATTAATTATGCTACATGCAAAAATAAAAATTACTCTACATGCAATTATTATAATTAATTATGCTACATGCAAAAATAAAAAATTAATCTACATGCAAAATAAATAATACTACAATTAGTTAAATTATACTAAAATACACTAAAAAAAGTTAAATTACTCTACATGCAATTATTTATAATTAATTATATGCTACATGCAAAAATAAAAAATTACTCTACATGCAAAATAAATAATTCTACAATTAGTTAAATTACACTAAAAAAGCTATATTACATTACAAAAAGCTAAATTACACTATAAAACTAAATTAGTCTACATTTAATTATTTTACTACAAACAATTTTTATAATTCAGATTATTTATAAAAAAAATAATTAACCACATACCTAAGAAATCTGTAGATCTGAAGTTCCTCTTGCTCTCCTTCTAAAACTATACAAATATATGTGACTAGAACAAAAAATAAATTAATTATGAGGTTGGAAAAAAAAATTGTAGCTCTTCGGGTGGAAAGAAAGGAGGAGGAAGAAAGGAGAAAAAAGAGGATTGATTTTGAAATGGCTGGGACCGAAATAGCATCTCGGGACAAAGCAAAAAACTAGTGGGTCGAAATTCTATTTCGGGACAAGTAATAAAATGGAACGAAATGAGACCAGAATGGTACGTCTCGCCAAAATAAATAGAGAACCGATATGGCAAGGAAACTAGAGAGGGGCTGACTTGCCATCTCGGCACAAGAGGAAAAAAAAAATGGAGGGCCGACTTGCCATCTTGGCACAGGAGAAATTTGATTTTTTGTGGCCTTCTCCCTAACAACTTTTGAAAATCATGGGGCCAAGATTCTAATTCGGTACCCAAAAAAAAAAATAGTCCAGGCCGAATTTCCATCTCAGTACTTATGGTTTTTGTAAAAAATAAAACCATCAAGTTGGTTTGTTAATTTTCTTTTTTCTATTTATGGTTTATAAAAAAAAATCTTCAGGAAAAGTACCAAATCAGTTGGCAGACAAGTTTGAAATTACACAAAAAAAAAATTGATACATGACCTATTCAAATGATAGAGTATATTTGTACATTTAATTATACTTTTTAAATTTTTAATAATTGCTGAGCCGATTATCAAAGTTTGTCAAGTAAAAATAATTGTCAGTCCTTTCAAATTACATAATATCACAATATGAACTATAGTAAAAAAATTATCAAAATCGCGAAGGAGATCGTGTAAATGAAAATTAATTTCTCTAGATAACATATTTAATTATTTTTAGTTATAGGGTAAGGAAATAGTTAATTTAAATTAAAAAAAAAAAGATTTTTTTTTAAATGATAACTAAACAGAGGGTTAAAATATTTCATATATTTTATGTCTCATCGTGCCTCGCATCTTTTATCTCTATTTTATAAGTCCAAATAGTCGATTCAGACCAATGATCAATATGATCTCCATATTAAAATGTGTTTGGAATCAAATTTTATATTTTTTTCTTTTTGAAAACTTTTTATTATCTTTTAGATAGGTACAAAATCACTGTCCGGATAGATATTCATGACTGTAATAGGGTTCAAATTGGATTTATGCACGATAAAATATAATATTTTTAATCGCAATAAAAATATGGATAACATATAGAAATATCATCAGTAACCAAATAATTCTCATTTTTTATCAAATTTAATATACAACTTTTTTAAACTATGGATAACATATATGCATTTGTATTTATATCAATATTTTTTTGTCGGTTATCACAATTGTCAAATATATAATTATAAATATCCCTTCTTAATTATTAGTCTTATGTCATCAATAATATATATCCAAAATGAAGGATTTTTTTTAAAAACAGTAAATAAAATAATCAAAGTTAAAGAAACGACATGATTGCTTCGTTTGTTATAAAAACAGCAAAAACCGAATCCGGGATTCGGTTAAGCTATTTTTTTCCGCTTCACCGAATGCGGTATTCGGTTAAACCAAATTTTCACAGAACAGATCCCATAAAGTATGTAAACTCCGTGTAACACCCCATTAACCGAATTCCCAATTCGGTTAAGAATTTTTTTTTGATTTTTTATTGTTAACCGAATAGGGGATTCGGTTAACATTATTTTTTTATTTTTTATTCCACCATTAACCGAATTGGGAATTCGGCTAAGATGTTTTTTTGATTTTTTTATTGTTAACCGAATAGGGGATTCGGTTAACATTATTTTTTTATTTTTTATTACACCATTAACCGAATTGGGAATTCGGTGAAGATTTTTTTTTGAATTTTTTATTGTTAACCGAATTGGGAATTCGGTGAAGATTTTTTTTTGAATTTTTTATTGTTAACCGAATAGGGGATTCGGTTTACATTTTTTTTTTTTTTTATTCACACCGAATAGGGGATTCGGTTAGGGTATTTTTTTTTTTATGATTAACCGAATACTCTATTCGGTTAGGAGTATTTTATTATTTTTTTTTAACAGAATAACCTATCTGATTGGCCATCTGATTTGTTATTTGTTATTTTGTTAAACCGAATTGGCTATCTGATTGGCTATCTTGGCTATCTGATTGGCTATCTTGGCTATCTGATTGGCTATCTGATTTGTTATTTGTTATTTTGTTAAACCGAATTGGCTATCTGATTGGCTATATTGGCTATCTGATTGGCTATATTGGTTATCTGATTGGCTATCTGTTGTTTTGTTAAACCGAATTGGCTATAAATTACATTATTCTCTCTTCTCTCCTCAATCATTTACCTTCCCCTCTCTTCTCTTCTTAATTATTTATAGAAGAGACAGAGAGACAGAGAAAACTTCATTTCTCTCCGAGACTTTCGTGGTTCTCCAGTGTAAACAGTTTCAGTTTTCCAAATCACAGATCGGACCCTTCACTATATATATCATACAAACAATTAATAAGCGGTCCTATTAAACAAAACGAATGCATATATGCATGATGCTTAACTATGATCGCTAATTAATTAGGTTAATACTTAAATGCCCACTTGAAGCGAATCTCTGTCATTAATTAGCTACCTAACGATCAAGTTGAAAATTAACTAGCAAAAACCAGTGTTGTAAAAAACGTCCGTTTAGGCCGATTAATCGGCCGATTAGTCGTTGACGGTGACCAAACCGTCATGGATTTCCCTAACTAATCAGTCGATTATTTTCGATTGTTCCTGATTAATCACTTGGCGGTACCCTGCCCGTCCGACCAGCGCATACCGTTATTTAAAACACTGGCAAAAACTATTTCAAATTAATAGGTGAATAACATGGAAATAGAGTTTAATATTTGAGTGCATATATATTGTTCCCCGGATATTAATTTGATATAGAAAGAAGAAAATAGTTTTAACATAACCCTCTGTAAAACTAAAATTAGGCGAATTGATCATTAAAATTTTATTATAAGTTGTAGTCTAATTATTGTTAGTCAATATGTTGGGTGTTATATGTTCAAACACTTCAACCCCATTATTCAAAGTAAGATTTGAAAATTGTTAGGAAACCCTGTAGCCTCTGTCAGAAATTATATATATATCCCACAACTGATTCTAGAGAAAGAATCTAATTATCTGTTGGATTATGAAATTCAGAAGTACAACAAATTGCTGAGTTCGTTGCTTTATTCCGCATCAGATATTAGGTGTCATACACTAATTAATGATCTAAACTCCTATAAATTATCTAAACTCCTTGGACCTTACAACACACACACACACACACACAATATCTTTTGCAATACAACATTATGTTAAGCGACAAAGTGGTAGCCTTAGCTTTTGCATTTGTGGTGGCTCTTGCCATAACAAAAACATGCTTAGCACAAGACTCTCCTCTAGACTATGTTGCTGCCCACAACACTGCACGCTCTGCTGTTGGTGTTGGCCCTGTCAGTTGGGACCTGACAGTGCAAGCATATGCGCAAAGTTATGCCAATAAAAGAAAAGGTGATTGTCAACTTCTTCTTAATGCCAATTCCAGTGGAATATATGGTGAAAATATTTTCAGGGGCAAGGGTATGAATTATACTGGTATAGATGCAGTTAATTTATGGGTGTCTCAGAAAAAATACTACTCCTATAGTAACAATACTTGTGTGCCTTCGACCGAACCGTGCGGGGTTTATACTCAGGTTGTTTGGAGTAACTCCACTATAATAGGATGTGCTAAGGTGGTGTGTGATGCCAGCGCTGGTATATTCGTCGTATGTAATTATTCTCCACCGGGCAACGTTCCTGGTGAGCGCCCTTACTAAAAGGGTTGCTATTACTTCCAAAGTTGTGCTACTTTTTAAGTATATACTCATACGGCCCAATTCATTACACTCCATAGTACATGGCTTATTGTATGATATATATATATTATATAACAAATAAGGGCCGTTTATCCCTATCGTGTTATATGGATATATATATTGGATTTGAAGTGTTCTTGATGTTGAATGTAATATATTTATGTTGAATGAAATACAATTGTGCTTTGTATTTGGTATTATTAAAGATTTGATACCCCAATTCTTCCCGTGGAAGGTGTTAATAAAAAAAAAAAATCTAATTTTCAAAGATGCAGGTTCGTTTTTTTTTTTTTTTCTTTTGCAATTTTTTAAATAACAAGTATGATTTCATGATCTTTTAACGAACAAGAAGAAACTGCAACAATATTTCGATTTCGTCATTCTTTCATAAAGAAATAGCGACATTGATGAGACGGTGCTCTTAATTAATTTTTGGAAATTTTATGGCATGGTTATATTAATAGATAAAACTAAAAGGAATCATGACATTGCTATAGTTTCCTATGAAATTATTAGAGGAAATATGACATTTGGATAATTCCCTTTAATTCATGAGAAACATTATACAATCATACCCTTAAATTACAAACAAATATTCAGATTAATAAAAATTAAAATAACGGCGCGCAGCTCGGTGGCCCGTTATCCAAATATTTGTGCTTGAATACAACCTAAAAATGTTGTGATAATCGCGAGCCCGACTTTCATTTTCATCATTCAATTAGCTCAAAAACGGCCTTTAAAAATTATGTTGACCCAAAAATATTTTCTTTTTTTCAATTATCTCTATTTTTGAATTTCTAAAAAGATTTAGCTAATTTCTTCGGACCAACATAAACCGATTTTAATTAGGACCTCAATACTATTAAAAACCACCAGCGTGATTCTTGTAGCATATCCCTAGCTAATACAAGAAATTTACATAAAAAAAAAAAAAACGGTAGCTTGCATAAATTAATTTAAAAATTAAATTAACTATTTTTTCTTAAATGTTTTGCAAATTCCCGTGCAACCCAGGCCCAGATTAGCAGCTTCATAAAACACAAAGTGAAAAATATGAGGTCCAAACATAAAATCACAACTTCTTTTAATAATCGTGCGGATTTTGATCGAACAGTTCATATCTAAATAAAAATATTGTTATTGAAGAAGCACATTAGTAAAAGCAGCTTGCAGGAACCAAAAGGCCAAACTTAATGTCGTTATTCCTGTCTTTTGCTTTGTGGTTAATTCCTTGGTTCTCTTTTTGATTGCTGATAAAATTACTTATGTGAGCAGCTCTTACAATGTACATAAACAAACAAAAGAAATTTGATGTGGCATTTGAAGTAATTTCTGGCGATTTGGGATCCTTTATTTTAAGGGAAGAAGACAAAATAGATGCTGATATATATGGCACTAAAATGTAAATGTTGAACATTGATTGCATGTTTTCTCCCGTCATTTTTATAGATCATGAATTAACATGCGCTTCCTGCAATCATAGTGACAAATCAATAGTTCGGGAAAGGTTCGGTTCAGCGAGGTTAAAAATTCGTGATTCGGATATAATTCGGGAATGATTCGGTACAACAAGAAGCAAAAAAAAAAAAAAAAAACTCAAAAAAACCGTAAAAAAAAAAAAATTTGAAAAAAAAATTTCGCGTTTTTATCGCGAATAATTCGTCAACTCGCGTTTTGTTCACGAATAAAATGTATTATATGTTTTTCTACGTTTTATTCGGAGTTCGGTTCGGTAACGTCGAAAAAATAAATTATACACGAATTTTGTCACTATGCCTACAATGTCATCAATTACTTCTAACATACGCATTTGTACACTTACCTCCAGAACACCAGCAACATACCTAAAACTTCACAGATAAGACAACAACAGCGACCATTTACTCAAGCATTGACAAACAATCAACATGAAGCACCTAGTTATTAGAGATTTTAATAAAAACATGGCCCGTATAGATAATAAGTGAGCAGCTTTGTAATACATGTTGCACCTAGTTATTAGAGATTTTAATATAAACTTGGCCCGTATAGATAATAAGTGAGCAGCTTTCTAATTCATTGTGGCCGCAACATGAAGCACCTAGTTATTAGAGATTTTAATATAAACTTGGCCCGTATAGATAATAAGTGAGCAGCTTTGTAATTCATTGTGGCCTGATCAAGCCACCTCTTAGTACATATTGGGCTTTCAGTACATGCAATTATATAGGTCTCATCCATAGTAACTAAATGGGCTTTACAAAAATTATTTAAAACAATTAAATTTGATCAGTTCTCTACTCTAATATGTCGACTCAAATGAGTTTCTAAATAACTGTTACTATTTTTTAGAAATTAAAGTTTCTAAACTCTACATCTATGAAATTAATTTTAGAGTTTCTGTTAAGTCACGTCCGCAATAAATTAAAAAGGAGAAATAATTTGATTCAATTATTTAATCAGCACAGAGATTATAAACAGTTTCTAAATAAAAAACTCTTTCATATTTCTGAAACTGAATTAGAAACTACTGCATCATATTAGAAACTCTAATAATAACGTAGATGCTCTGGATTTGTTTTATTAATCAGATATTATATCTATTGTTGTGTTGCACAATTTCCCGGGCCACTCACGCTGAATTTTATATATAATTCCCTGAATGAAAATAATTTATAAATGGCCATTGTGGTGCTGTCATACATATAGCGAGTCGTTCAATTTGGGTTATAGAGCAATGAAGTGTTATTTACTACATGGAAAAGTAGAACTTAAGCGCCAAACAAAAGAATTATATTTGAGGTTCAAACATCGCATCGGGACCCGCATTGTCTCACTTATTGGATCATATATTAAATTATTAATTATAATCCTTGATCATGTGGCAATTATATAGTGTGGTTCAGGATCAGAGGTTAGAGTAAATTTGGTCTTTTGCCCTTTAATCAGAATATATTTGAAAGTTTCTTGATTCTATTTTTTTCACATTTTTTTTTGTAAAAGCACCTCCTTGGCGCTAAAATTTATTAGTTTATTACATAATGTAGAAATAGAAAGTCAAAATCAACAAAACTACATGTCAAATATAGTTTAGGCGATCACAATATTTTTCTGCTGCGTACTAATTATTGAAAGCAGCAAATTAACTTAATTTATGTTAATTTGGTTTTAGTGCTAACTACGAATATATATAATGATAGTAAACATAATTTTGTGGTCATTCTCAAGAAAGCAGCAAAATTTATGAAGTACATGATTTAGTGACAGAGTAGACCTCTTGTCCGCAACCACAGTGACAAACGAATAGTTCGGGTTCGGTTCAGCGGGGTCAAAAATTCGTGATTCGAATATAATTCGGATATAATTCGGGAATGATTCGGTACAACAAGGAAGCAAAAAAAAACCCCCAAAACCCCCAAAAAAAAATTAAATTTTTTTTTTGCGTTTTATTCGCGAATAAAACGTATTATAATTTTTTTACGTTTTATTCGGAGTTTGGTTCGGAAAAGTCAAAAAAACAAATAAAATGTGAATTATTCGCGAATTAATCGCGTATATTGTTACTATGTTCACAACTAATGAACTGTAATTTGTGGCATTCACAGTACTAATTAAGACTGATTAAAAAATTAATTTTACATAAATGTTGGGATGATCTAGCAAAACTTTTCATGAAATCATCTAAAAGAAGGATTTCTTAGGTCCTACAAGCAATAACATTTCACTAATCCAGCTATAACCATCATGCATCATACATCATGCAATACATTATTTTGCTTTTTTTTTTTCAAAAAGACAAGTGGGCCCATCCTCCGATGGCTATATCATAAAGATTCTAATACAAGAAAGACAATAGAAAGAGACCTAAATCAATTTCTCACAAACCATATTTTAATATCCCTCTTTCACCTTTTGAAACCAATAATACACCCTCTTGATGCCCCTTTTATCTCTTAATCTCCCCTAATTAAGCCTCCATTAAATTCACCTGAAGAGCTACAATAGAAATAAGGAGCACAGCAACATAAACATAGGAACAGATCGATCATGGGTAGAGCGCCTTGCTGTGACAAAGCTAATGTCAAGAAGGGACCCTGGTCACCTGAAGAGGACACAAAGCTCAAGTCCTACATAGAGCAACACGGTACAGGCGGCAACTGGATCGCCTTGCCACACAAGATAGGTACATGGCATTCTTTTCATCTTATATCTTTCAAACTAATTAAATGTCAAGAGATATGTAGTCAGGTTCATGTTACATTAATTAGTTGAATTTGTAGGTCTTAAGAGATGTGGAAAGAGCTGCAGACTGAGGTGGTTGAATTACCTTAGGCCTAATATAAAGCATGGTGGTTTCTCAGAAGAAGAAGATCGTATCATATTAAGCTTATATGTTAGCATAGGAAGCAGGTACAATATATAATCATCAATATAAACCGATCAAATTTAACACCAATCACACACTTTTCATTTCATTTAATTATTTAGATGAGTAAAGAATTCTTGCATTACATATATATCTAGGTGGTCTATCATAGCAGCACAGTTGCCAGGAAGAACAGACAATGATATCAAGAACTACTGGAATACAAGATTAAAGAAGAAGCTCTTTGGCAAACAGCGCAAAATGGGGGCACAAAAACAAGATCCAAACATAAAAGAAGAGAACCAAACCCTAGTCATGCCGCCTGGCGATGTAAGTGTCGGCGCATATTGGCCTGAACCAGCAACTCCAGTGCAACATATAGGTGAACAAAATGAGCAGATGGATCCGATAAAGAGACTACTATTCAAGCTAGGTGGAACAAACTATAAAACCACTACTGATCCGTTATTTAATCGACTACCTGTTCCGTGCATGCAACCTTCCCCAATTTTCGATGAATCTACTAGCTTGGTTTCTCCTCAGGTAGAGATGACATCACTAGGTGAAGGAGTAATGCATGGTCTTGATACATATTCCAAGGAGATTGAAGAGAGCTTTTGTTTCAATCAGATTAAGTTAGAAGGATTGGAGGGCTTGATAGGAAATAACAGTATTGGCATGGAGACTAGTGAGTATATGAGGTGGGGATGTGACCAAATGAGTTCTACTATAAACCCGGGGATTCAAGGCTTTGATGAGCAATTTAACTTAAGTGGTATGTAGTAATCACAAGGCCTTAATTGGTGTGTACATTACATTTATGGACATGGTGATGTATATTTTGTTGCATTGGTAAGAGCAGGATGAGTTTTTTTTAAGTTGATTGGTTATAAACTCTGCTAAACTAAATTTTTGGTTTAGCATATGCATGTTTATTTTGAGGTTTATTAGGAGTGTTAATTTGTTGGTGCCTTGGTGGTGATTGTTTCTTTTTATGTGCTAGTATACTCTCTTGAAGGTATATATACTGATAAATTATGTTCTTTTGAATTTATCAGCATAAGAATATTAATTGATTAATTTATCATTACCAACTTAATGTGATTTTATTTCTTCGCCAAAATTAAATTAAACTTCAAACCTTTCTGTTTCATTACATCTTGTTCAAGTCAGTTATAGTAAATTATTATTTCCTTATTATTTCAGTGGTGCTGGTTATCTGTATTTATAATATTGTCTTAACCAATTATTTATAATTAAAACTCTTAACAATTAATCAATTTTATAGTTTGATTATATGCCATTGACCGTTAAAACGAAGCCTGTACGTAGACCATTGTTTGAAGAACTAATTTTTCTTGCAATTAATTAATTACCGAATCATATTTTTAAGATAAATGATGGATCAAGCCTCTCGACACAACCAGATTTTTGTTGTGAACCTAGACAAAAAAAATATATATATATATATATTTTTCAAGCATGCATATGGGCATGGCTAATGGATTCTCTGAGGTAAATTACTAAAGGAAGAAAGATAAGAAGAAAAAAAGGATAGAAAAGATAGGTTATATTAACGACAAATTGTGTTATAGTTATAACAACTGACTCAGTGACTATTAAAATATAAAAAAAAATTATGATTTTAATTTGATAAGCTGTGTATAAATTTTGATTAATGTCAAAACCCAATTGATCATTTGCCGAGCATTCAGGAAAGGATTTTTTTTATAAACCATAAATAGAAAAAAGAAAATTAACAAACCAACTTGATGGTTTCATTTTTTACAAAAACCGTAAGTACTGAGATGGGAATTCGGCCCGAACCATTTTTTTTTGTGTGCCGAAATGTTATCTCGGTCCCATTATATTTTTTCAATTTTTTACACCAAACTGCAGTGTGGCTACTTGTGTAATTACTTTTTTTTAACTGTGCCGAGATGGGGACTCGGCCCAACCTTTCGGCAATTTCGGTACAATTTTTGAAATGTTGAAATTTTGTTTTTTTACCTTGTGCCGAATTGGGTTCTCGGCCCAAAAACAATTTCCCAACAATTCAGCACAGAGTGTTTTTTTTGTTAAAAATAAATTTCTAATTATTTAGAATTAGCATATAAATACCATTTTCTTCTCCCTCCAACTCTCAGCCGTTATTTTTTTCTTCTTCTAGCTGAAAACGAAGGTTCATAAATCGAGTGTTAGAAAGTCCATTATCTACAGATCGGCCCTGCATGTGTTTTTAGCTTTCGTCTGAAGATTGTAGTAAGTTTTTTTCAATTACGGTCATATTTTAGGTTGTAAATTTAAAAATGATTTTGCAGGTTGATCTTTAAATTTTTGGTACAGGAAATGTCTCAAGTAGTATAGTAAATGTGTACCACAGACGCGAAATTTCAGACGCACCGACCTGCATATTTTCCGTTACTAACTCAACTAGTCTTGATGAGCTAAGAAGACATATATATGTTGGCATTCGTTTGCTCCCTAGCCAGTCCTATCTGACAATCAGTGCACGTTGGAACACTGCACCACCATGCTCAGCAGAAAAATACCAGTTATTTAGCATTAACAACGAAACGATATGGCATATAGTGCTTGAACATGCCACTCCGGTACTGAATTTTAAACTTCTTGTTTTAGTGGTTGAGTCAGTACCAGTATTTAGTCAGACCAATTATGACACATACACGGGTAGTGTACCTGGAAGTAGCAGAGAAATACTAGTGCCTGATTCACCCATATATTGTGATGTCCCACCCGAAATACCGGTACCGGATGATAATTATTTTGACCAACTGAATAATGATACTGGCTCAGACACGAGCTCAAACCTTGGGGACCCGGTTGTCGAGGAAGATGATATGGTCGAAATTGAGGATGAGATTAGGGTTCAAGATGTAATTAAGGAGTGGAAAATGTTTATTCCCTTTATTAATCGGGGTTTGCAGCATCCCTGTCCAGTATCTAATGATGATGTGCCGATGCCGTACAAAGATGAAGCATTTTTTGGATATCCACCCAGACTGGATGGTCCATTTTTGGCGAGGCAGATGTTCGACTCCAAAGCTGATCTTAAATCCGAGTTGGGTGGATTTGCCATGAAACATAACTTAAAATTACAACAAACCCAGAGCAATCGTAGTGCCTTTGTGGTTATATGTAAAGCGCAGGGTTGTCCATAGAGGTTATACGCAAAAACCACTGAGACGGGCAATCGGACAATTGCAACAAACTCATACGAGCACAGTTGTTACAGTACTGCTTGTACAGTAGACTGTCGTCAGATTACTGCCAGGATGATTGCAGATATAATTTGACCTAGTCTCATGGCAGACCTGGAGATGTCAATAAAAGCATGTCAATTTGAAGTTAGAAATGTGCAGAAAATGGTGCAGCCTTCATACAACAAGATTTGGAGAGGGATGGAGCTGGCTATTGCTGATTTATTTGGTTCTTGGAAAAAAAAACCTACGAACTGCTATCTTCTTTGCTCGGTGCAATCCAGAGGTCTAACCTAGGCACAAAATACAGAATTAAGCATGAACCATCTACACGTATAGGCATCCATATTTTAACCCGTGTGGCATGGGCTTTCGGTCAATACATTCAAGCCTGGCCATATCTCCGACCAGTTGTAAGTGTAGATGCTGGACATCTATCCGGCAGGTATAAAGGGAAACTATTCATGGCATGCGCTTATGATGCAGAACAACAATTACTGCCAATTGCATTCGGGATTGCGGAAGAGGAGACTTCATCTAATTGGACTGGTTTATGCAATTTTTACGTGAAGATGTTGTCAGCCCTAGTCGGATATGTGTTATATCAGATCAGCATGCTATAATCCGTTCAGTGTTTGATCAAACTGATTTAGGATGGTGTGAGGAAAGAGGTGAAGCAGTTCATCGATTATGTTCTCAACATATTGCGTCAAATGTTTTCAAGTTGTACAAGGAGAAAAGGATTAAAAATATATTCAAGAAATTTGTGGGTAAGATGAAACCTTGGAGGTTTAATGAAGATATGGATTTGATAAAAGGTAGGAGTATTACTACACATCAGTATATCATGTTTTGTGGTAAAATGGTGCAAAACCTTGAAGAAGAGCCTTTGCAACTCCATAAATGGGCACAATGTCACGACAGAAGTCTGAATAGGTAGGGTATAATGACTACGAATGGATCAGAGTCCCTGAACAACGTATTTCGAGTGGCTCGCCAACTGCCTGTAACAGCAGTAGTTGAGCGCACATTCTACAAATGTGTGGATTGGTTTGTCAAAATAAATGAGGTTGCTCAACAGTGGCTCTGAAATGAAATGGAATTATCAGTAAACATATTATCAGTTTTAGAACACCGGACAATAAAAGAAAAGGAGCACCGAGTGATACCAATGGGGTCCGAATTCAATATTTATGAGGTCATAGTTCATGATGGAGTCGTCAGAACGGTATGTTAGTTATTTACTAAAATTTCATACAAAATGTGTAAATGGTACCATTTAATTATTTTGATTTATTGATTGTAGAGAGTGAAGGGATATATGAAGTATGAAGTTAGATTTCTAGAATGGGGGCAAGGAATGCCTATATGTGAGTGTTAGAAATCACAATTTACTGGCATTCCTTGCAACCACGTTCTGGCGGTGTGTTGTCTGAGACATCTAAATCCAAGGAACTATATAAGTGACTATTATATCGTTGAAAATTATGTCAACACATGGTCAGGTCAGTTTAACGGCTTTGGTAAAGCCCACAATTGGCCATATGACTTGGGAGCACCTACAATCAGGCCAGATCCAACAAAAATTAATAAGCCCCACATACAGCTGACATCTTCCAAAGTTATTGTACACTCCTCAAACGAAAGATGAAAAGTATTCGTCTCGGGCCTCCACCTCTCAACGAGAGCACTAATTTTACCCTTTATCAATATTGCCATTGGTCACATTGACCATCCGGTACAAGCCTAAATTGATCAAAGCTTCTTCCATCCGAGATTGGTAACGAATGCCCTTTTGGCGAGAACCAGTACGCCGTGTATATGATGGCTGGAACAATAATTGTCATGCAAAATAAATATAACCACGAAATTTAATTCTAACTTACAAGTTTATCAGTAAATTATAAATCCAAACCGAGATTACACAAATACCTGGTTATTCGCCATCCACATTTTGTGCTGCTCCGAAGGCAATCGCAATAATGCCATTTAATCCTAAAATTATTTGCACAATAAAATTATTTATCTAACTTTATTTGCACAATTAAATATTGACATGCAAAAAATAAATAAAAATTTAAATTACTCTACATGCAATTATTATAATTAATTATGCTACATGCAAAAATAAAAAATTACTCTACATACAAAATAAATAATACTACAATTAGTTAAATTATACTAAAAAATCTATAATACACTAAAAAAGTTAAATTACTCTACATGTAATTATTTATAATTAATTATATGTTACATGTAAAAATAAAAAATTACTCTACATGCAAAATAAATAATTCTACAATTAGTTAAATTACACTACAAAAAGCTATATTACACCACAAAAAGCTAAATTACACTATTAAAAACTAAATTAGTCTACAATTAATTATTTATACTACAAACAATTTATATAATTCAGATTATTTATCAAAAAATAATTAACCACGTACCTAACGAAATCTGTAGATCTGAAGTTCCTCTTGCTCTCCTTCCAAAACTATACAAATATATGTGAATAGAACAAAAAATAAATTAATTATGAGGTAGGAAAAAAACAATTGTAGCTCTTCGGGAGGAGGAGGAAGAAAGGAGAAAGAAGAGGATTGATTTTGAAATGGTTGGGACCGGAATAGTATCTCGGGACAAAGCAAAAGCTAGTGGGCCGAAATTCTATTTCGGCACAAGCAATAAAATGGAACGAAATGAGACCGGAATGGTACGTCTCTCTAAAATAAATAGAGGACCGATATGGCAAGGAAAATAGAGAGGGGCCGACTTGCCATCTCGGCACAAAGAGAAAAAAAAATGGAGGGCCGACTTGCCATCTCGGCACAGGAGAAATTTGATTTTTTGTGGCCTTCTCCCTAACAACTTTTGAAAATCATGGGGCCGAGATTCTAATTCGGTACCCAAAAAAAAAATAGTCCAGGCCGAATTTCCATCTCGGTACTTATGGTTTTTGTAAAAAATAAAACCATCAAGTTGGTTTGTTAATTTTATTTTTTCTATTTATGGTTTATAAAAAAATCCTTCAGGAAAAGTACCAAATCAGTTGGCAGACAAGTTTGAAATTACACCCAAAAAAAAAATTGATACATGACCTATTCAAATGATAGAGTATATTTGTAAATTTAATTATACTTTTCAAATTTTTAATAATTGCTGAGCCGATTATCAAAGTTTGTCAAGTAAAAGAGGAGGGTTCAAATGCACCATAATTTTTGTGCTCCAATATGCTCTATATTCTTTATCTTCATTTTCAAAGTCCGAACAGTCGATCCGAACCGCTCAACATGATCTTCATAATAAAATATGTTTGGAGACCAAATTTTATATTTTTTTAGATAGGTACAATATCACTTTTTTAAGGAGATTCTGGACCATCCGATAAAGTGATATTGTACCTATCTAAAAAAATAGTAAAAAAATTCTAAAAAATATAAAATTTGGTCTCCAAACATATTTTATTATGAAGATCATGTTGAACGGTTCGGATCGACTGTTCGGACTTTGAAAATAGAGATAAAGGATGTGGAGCATATTGGAGCACAAAAATTATGGTGCATTTGAACCCTTCTCCAAGTAAAAATAATTGTCAAGAAATTCCTTTCAAATTACATAATATCACAATATGAACTATAGTAAAAAAATTATCAAAATCGCGAAGGAGATCGTGTAAATGAAAAATAATTTCTCTAGATAACATATTTAATTATTTTTAGTTATAGGGTCAGGAAATAGTTAATTTAAATTTAAAAAAAAAGATTTTTTTTAAATGATAACTAAACAGAGGAGGGTTAAAATATTTCATATCTTTTATGTCTCATCGTGTCTCGCATCTTTTATCCCTATTTTATAAGTCCAAATAGTTGATTGAGACCAATCGATCAACATGATCTCCATATTAAAATGTGTTTGGAACCAAATTTTATATTTTTTTCTTTTTGAAAACTTTTTATTATCTTTTAGATAGGTACAAAATCACTGTCCGGATAGATATTCATGACTGTAATAGGGTTCAAATTAGATTTATTCACGATAAAATATAATATTTTTAATCGCAATAAAAATATGGATAACATATAGAAATATCATCAGTAACCAAATAATTCTCATTTTTTATCAAATTTAATATACAACTTTTTTAAACTATGGATAACATATATGCATTTGTATTTATATCAATATTTTTTTGTCGGTTATCACAATTGTCAAATATATAATTATAAATATCCCTTCTTAATTATTAGTCTTATGTCATCAATAATATATATCCAATTTGTACATTGACTTGTAATATTAATTCAAAGTCATCTAGATATAGTTGTAGTGTCAATCAAGTACTTATAATTTATATTGTGTGTTTCATTCAACTGCATCCGTACTAACACAGTATTTTATCCAGTCAGTATATGTCACTATATATATCATACAAACAATTAATAAGCGGTCCTATTAAATAAAACGAATGCATATATGCATGATGCTTAACTATGACCGCTAATTATTTAGGTTAATACTTAAATGCCCACTTGAAGCGAATCTCTGTCATTAATTAGCTACCTAACGATCAAGTTGAAAATTAACTACCAAAAACCAGTGTTGTAAAAAACGTCGCCGATTAATCGGCTGATTAGTCGTTGACGGTGACCAAACCGTTATGGATTTCCCTAACTAATAAGTCGATTATTTTCGATTGTTCCTGATTAATCGCTTGGCGGTATCCTGCCCGTCCGACCAGCGCATACCGTTATTTAAAACACTGGCAAAAACTATTTCAAATTAATAGGTGAATAACATGGAAATAGAGTTTAATATTTGAGTGCATATATATTGTTCCCCGGATATTAATTTGATATAGAAAGAAGAAAATAGTTTTAACATAACCCTCTGTAAAACTAAAATTAGGCGAATTGATCATTAAAATTTTATTATAAGTTGTAGTCTAATTATTGTTAGTCAATATGTTGGGTGTTATATGTTCAAACACTTCAACCCCATTATTCAAAGTAAGATTTGAAAATTGTTAGGAAACCCTGTAGCCTCTGACTAGTTAGCTATACCTAGTTAATTAAGGTGTGCTATCTTGTTCAAACTGTTAGGCAACAGGTACATGTTTTTAGTTTATTTTATTATTCTATATGTTAATATGTTCAGTAATGACGCCAGCACCAACGTCAGAAATTATATATATATCCCACAACTGATTCTAGAGAAAGAATCTAATTATCTGTTGGATTATGAAATTCATAAGTACAACAAATTGCTGAGTTCGTTGCTTTATTCCGCATCAGATATTAGGTGTCATACACTAATTAATTTCAAATTGATAAATTAGAGAGAGTATGTGTTTTGTATTGCTCGGTCAATTGAATTGGTCCATAAATTTAAAAAAAAATGTTGTCCTTGAGTTTTGGAAATTAAAAGAGTAAAATTGGTCTTTGAACTTCTTTCAGCATAACCAAATTATAGTTTTATGAGAAGGATCATATTTAATTCTTTATTTTTATAAAAAAAATTAAAACAATTTTGTGCAACTAAAATTTCAGATATTAACTTGGTACTTTCAGAAAATCAAAGAACAAATTTGATGCAAATGAAAGCTAAAAACTAGTTTAATTTTCTTGAAAATATTAATTTTTTTTATAAATATTAAGTCTAAAACTTAAATTCCCCTTGTACCAACCAGTGTTGTAAATAACGGTATGCGTTCGTCGGACGGACAGGGTACTGCCAAGCGATTAATCGGGAATAATCGGCCATAATCGGAAAAAATCGACCGATTAATCGGAAAATTTCTTGACGGTTTGGTCACTGCCAACGACTAATTAGCCGATTAATCGGCCTAAACGGACTTTTTTTTTGGTTTAAAACCCGTAGGTATTTTCATTAATCATGACAAACCAATTGCACATAATTTCGTACCAGTACATTAAATATTACAACTGAAAGCTCTTTACAATAGTAGACAAGAAAAAAAAAAAAAGCAGAACCAAAGGTTTCTGCACTCAGATCAGTAGATATTGAGCCTGTAGGATTTTTTGTGCTCGTACTCAGATTGGTAGGTTGTGAGCCTGCATAATTTCTTGTCGTTAGCACAAAACATTGTTGTTGTAATCGAGACGAGGCAGGAGTATCCAAGTGCGCCTTCTTGCTCAGATAAGGTTTGTGCCTGAATTATTTCGAAGAAAACACAGAGGAAGGAGATAGGAAGGAGAAGAAAGGAGGGAGGCCGAAGAAGGAGACAACAGCAGTGCAACATCATCATCATCATCATTAACCATAAAATGCGTACTTTATTTATATACAACTATTGTACAGACTAGAGAAAAGGTGAAGCGAAGAGCAGTAACTATATCCGTTAGACGGAAGCACATTCTCGGATAGACAAGACAGAGCAAGAAGCAGTGGCCAAATTCTCTTGACAAAAGTAGGAGGGGAGGGCGGAAGGCGAAAGGCGAAAGGCAGAGCAAGGGGGCTAATCGACTCTCAAAACTTCAGATTTGAGTTGCCTCAGATATCGCCTGGCGATATATCCGAGGCTTATAATTTTTCGATTAATCGATCTAAACAGACGTTTTTTACAACACTGGTACCAACAGCATTAAGTGGAACATGACTAATTAAGAAAATAAAGTGGTGGGAATATCCTCACTAACTAGGATTTTTGAAGAAAGAGCCGGTTTACAAAACGTCAAAATTATACACCTTGATTGCACATGCCGTCAACCCAACCCTAATTTTTTTATCTTAAAAAATTTCACATCTAACAAATTTAAAATTTCATCCCAAAACGAGACAAAAACTAAGCATCAAACCTTCCATTGCTAAACTAGTGAAGAAATCTCAGACGACCTCATTCTTTATACCTTGACAGGGACAGTCACCTTGTAAAATTTTATCAGCTTAGCTTTTATTCAAACTAAATTGTATATATACATGTACTTCAAATTGGTAGCTCCAATTTGACCCCAGTTTAGCATGAATATACCATGCCATTTAGCGTCATGTTTTTGAAATTAAGTCCTCTGTTTTATATTATATCCTACAGATTTCTAATTTAATAAAAAATTAAGAATGTTTTTTTTTTATATGAAGACCTTTGCTTACTTTTTGTTACAGCAGTCCTTTTCTATAATGCTAAATTTGTAGAATTATGAATTTTGCATATTCTGTACATGGACATTACAATTCACTAAACAGAGTAATTCCAAGCTTGAATGTTTACTCCCATTTAAGATATTGATATCTTAACTAGCATTGTATTGCCTTCATGCAAGTCATAATTTTTTTCATTTTGACTCTATTATTTGTGCGTTGTATAAACTCAAAACAACATTGTTCATATCTTTAACCAAATCAATTGACAATTTCAATCATGATCTAAGGCGGAAAAATGGTTGGAAAAAAAAAATAGCAGACAAAAACCTCGAAGTCTTGAGAACCAGTCTTTGGTCTAGTAGCAAAGACAATGCTCTCCGTGTGGGAGATTGCAAGTTCGAAACCCAGAAGGTGCAATCATTTGTGGATATTAAATAGTTGGGTGACTTGACCTCCAACCTTTACTAAAAAAAACCTCGAAGTCTTACATTTATATTAATTAACCAGGGTTTAAAATTCAGTAATAAATTGAAAAGGAAAGGACAAAAGCATAAGAATAAGCAAAAAAGAGGCAAATCAGACATCACACACATTAGAATTGATTTGGGGGTAGAACTAGGGTGTTCTTAAGTTCACCAAGCCTCTTGGTGAACTCAAGTTTAAAGTCCATCGGATCGGCTTCAAATGACGAATCCGAACCGTTGAAACCCGCCTACCTTACGAGTGATGCGTATACATGTATAAATTTTATACTTTTGAATTAATTTAGGATAAAGTCAAGCGGTCAAAATTAGAAGGTTAATAAATTAATTTTAATGCATCCATTTTTTGACTACTTGACTCTATGCAAAATTAATTTCAAAATTTAAATTTTTTGCATGTAGACGCATCACTCGTAAGATAGACGGGTTTCAACGGTTCGGATTCGTCGTTTGAAGCCAATCCGATAGGTTTTAGACTTGAGTTCACCAAGAACTTGGTGAACTCAAGAGCACCTTAGTTCTACCCTTGATTTGGTCCTAATTTCACATACTGTATAAGCCGCTTTCTGCTGCTAAATGAACAAATAAAGATACCATATAAAAGAACTTAATTTGGCAAATATTTGGAAATATACCCTGTATGTAGAAATGTTTTTTGCCTAAGCTAATTAAGCACTGGCTTTAAGTAATTAATCGGTACTACAATATGTTCTTTTCATATTTTTTTTTTCTTTTAATTTTTGAAATAGAGGTACTTCCATTTGTCACAGTGAGGGCTTCTTAACATTTACCTTTATATTGAAATTGCAGAAAAGCAAAAGAAAAGTACTAATTAATAAATAGACAGTGTGATCATTATTAATTATTACCATAATTATTAAAGCTTATGGTAGGATTATTCCAATTAGAATAGGAACAAGTTAGAAGGGCTCTGAATAAATTTGTTTCCTTCTTTTTTTAATTTCTTTGTGAATAAAGAGGGCTCTGAATAAGTTGTATGTATTCCAAGGAGTTAGCATTTATAAAGGAATAATTGTAGCTTGCCGACCGTCCTGTTCTATGTGACTCTTGCATCCAATTGTTATTCTATTAGCATGCTAGCTAGGTTGTTATCTTGCTAAACATCACTTGCAATATTCTAATCGTTTTATGATTATTTTATCCTAGCAATCAGTTAAGCAAGCTGTCGTCTCTAAGTAATATTGTTGGATGCAAGAACAAAAGATTAGAGCTTTTGATTTCTGATGTTCATTAATTTGAGGCTGTCAACTGGTAAATTTATGCATCTTTAATTGGAGCTTGCCAATTATCCTTCCCCAAGGAACTGCGCCTATTTTCGATACAGAGAAGAATTCAACGATTGATGATTCAGTGATCTCTTAATTAATTAATTAACTTTTAAGTTTTTATCTTTTAAAAGTCATTGCATATATATCACACCTGGAGAGAAAGAGAAAGAGAAAGAGAAAGGAATGGATAGGAGAGTAACACGTAACTAATTAACCATAAGGTTAAATTGGTTGGTGGAGTAGAAGTTAAGAAAGGTGATATCTTTGCTTAGGTAAGAAAGATCTGATTATTAATCTCCTTTATCTCAACTAATTAGAGAATACTTTAAAAAGAAGGGGCTCCATGTAAGACGTAAGTTGCATGGAAGTTACCCCTTGTAATTTCTTAATTATTTGCATGGAGTGATGCCAACTGACGTCCTCTCAATTCTTTCAATAATCCTTTCGTGCCAATTAACCTTTAAAAGAAACCATTTAATGTGGGAAGCGCATCTCCTGAAATCCGAGACCGGTAACAGTAATCCTGAAATCTCTGCAATCCGAATCAAACCGTTGAACTGTTCCGAGATGCGTGCAAGAAAAAACCAGTTGTTTCGAGATGCGTTCTCGGAAAAAATTCAATGGCTAGATTCGGATTGCAGGGATTTCAGAATTACTGTTCATTGGTTTCGGAATTTCAGCTGATCCAAATCGTCGTTTTTTTCTTACAAGCAATAGCAAATAAAAGGTAATTAGCACTCCATATTTGACCGTATATATATCATTCATATATGAAATAGGCAGTAAGTCCAGAGCTAGTCTACTGAGAAAACAATATACTAAAGGTTGGTCTTTGTTAGGTTTTGTGTGATTGAGTTTGAATAATCTTAGTCATGATGGCTTTGATTTTGATACTACATTTCAACTTAACCAGAAACATTATCCCAGTTGCTTTAATTTCTCATAAAAAAAGATTTGATGTAATTTGGGCCTGTATACTTGTCTATCCAAAAGGCCTAATTCTAAATTTTAAAAACATGTGCCAGAAAGCCCAAACCCGAAACAATTTAGCCCAATTTAATTTCTAGGGTTTGGGGTTCATATAAAGACCAACTTATTTACCCCTCTTCTCACACTGGACATCTCATACCGCCTCCCCTTCTTCATTGATCGGAAAAAGTTAACCATTTTTTTTTTCTTTTATCCGTTTTCCTATCATCTCTATTGAATTCTGAATCAGTTTTGCAAGGGAGTAAGATATTAATTTTCAGTTATGGTATTTTCATTTAGAGTCCATGACATAAAATTCGCTCCCAATACTGAGTTATTTTTTGGTAGCGTTTAAAGCCCTGTTTCAAATGCTTAATGGAACGATTTTGGGTTACGCACGCTTCTATATTTGCTCTGTATTTATTCTATTTTTGTTGATATTTTTAGTTTTAGATGAATTTGATCTGGATCATTATCTCTGTTTTTGTTTTTTTGGTATTTGTTGTTGGTGCAGTGATTAGAAAAAATCATTCCTCGTTCTGAGACCGAAATGGCATGATAGACTTTGATACACCCATAGAATATGAGCGCCAATTTTAAAATTATATTAGATTTTATCAGAAACTTTTTAAACATTGGATTTTTGCCCTTGGCCATTGGGATCCTTTATCCGGTGTGATCTTAACCTGCTACTAACAGCCACCATGCATGATGTACCAGTAGGGGTAATTAATGACCGAGTTTGAGCGCATGATGTACCACTATACCAGTATGTTACTGACATTAGCACATGTGTTGAGCCGATCTGATTCCATCTTGCCAAAGGTTGTGGATAGTGGTGTCAATGGGTATGATATGAGTAGGGTGAAAGTTTTCATACACATATTCACTGAGAATTGATTTTACTCATACTTTATTTGTATTTATTCTATTCTTATATGTTAAAATTATTAGACAAAAAAACATTAGCAGATGAATAACAAATAATACTAATATGATAGTTAATTTATTATATTTTATAAATAGATCATCAAATTTATTCATTTCACACACATATGTAATCACATTACTGATAAAAAAACAAATATGTAATTAATTTTAATTAAATTATTTTTTATAAAGTAAGAGAATTTAAAAACAGAAATATTTTTTTAGACAAATTTAATTATTTATCTAAATAACAAAATATGTAAATAAAAGTAATATGATTAATATTTTTCTTATAGCAAAAATTATATATTAAGTAACAAAAATACATAACTAACTATTGTTCAAATTTTATTATATGAAATATTACACAAATAAGTTTTAACATATTAATTATTACTCAAACATTATAATATAATTTTACTTTTATAAAATTATCTTATAGACGGGTACGAACTAGGTTTTATCCGTATTCTTATTCGTTTAGTTAACGAAAAAAATCTTTACCCATACTAATATCTGATTAGCTAATGAAAAAAAAAAAACTTGCTCATAACCGTTTTATCGAATACGATACTGATAGAGTAAACGAGTAAAAGGATATCATTGACATGCTAGTTGTGGAGTTGCTACTGTTCTAGAATTGCTTCGTTTGATCTTGCATTTTTTATAGTATGGGTCATCTGATCTAAGATAAATACTAAAAAGGAAAATTGGTTAGGGGTTTATTAATGATGCCAGCATGTTTCTAAACTAATTTACTGCTTAATATTGAACTTGGTTAATGGATGCGGATAAACATTTATCGCATGCTAGTTCTGTTTGTGTTGCACTTAGTTCATCCATACCCGACCAAATCTGTTAATTACTCGTGGAAAAATGGACTTGTTCGATCGTTAATGAAGACATGACCAATCAATTATCAATCAATTAAAAAAATTTCTTAAATGACATTTAAAAAATGAAAAGAAATCAAGACCAATCAGAAAAATAATACAATTTGCATGTGGCGAGTATATGTCTAACGAAATTTGAACTTATATACGTAAAGAAACATAAAAAATATGCATAGAGTCAGAAAAAGGCAGATTATTTAATTGGAGGACTGATATTCAATCTAAAATTTCATATTTTAATCATAACCGTTGACGAATTAGGACATCTACGTACTGAATATAAGAATGGAGATTTATTTCTGACTTGTACGTATTTTTTTTTTTTAGTAAAAATAAGGATCAATGTCCTTATTTTGATTTATTGATGGTTAAAATATAATATATTTAGATTTTATCAGAAACTTTTTAAACATTGGATTTTTGCCCGATATTTTTATTAAAACCCCCAAAAAAAAACAAATTATCAAATCTGCTCCCACTCCAAAGTTATAATTATTTCTACCCTAACCGCCCAGCGTCCGGGCGGTCCACTTTTCCCACCAGACCGCCCAGCAGCCGGGCGGTTCACTTTTCAAACCTGACCGCCCAGCAGCCGGGCGGTCCACTTTTCAAACCTGACCGCCCAGGGGCTGGGCGGTCCACTATGAATTTTTTTTTTTTATAGGCGGTCCGCTGGGAGCAGACCGCTCCCCATTCTCTCTTCGTCTCTGCCTCCATCCGCCCCGCCGCCCCGCCGCGTCGCCGCCCGAACCACCACCCCAGCCGAAGTCTCTCTCTCTCTCCCTCTCTCCCTCTCTTCCTCTCTCTCTAGAGCTCTCTCTCTCTCCCTCTCTTCCTCTCTCTCTCTAGAGCTTCCTCTCTCTCTCTCTTCTGCCATTCTCTCTCTCTTCCTCCCTCTTCCTCTCCCTCTTCCTCTCTCTCTCTCTTCCTCTCTCTCTCTCTCTCTCACCCGAACCCTAATTTCGGCCATATCGGCGACAGTCCGATTATTTTCGGGTAAGTTTCTAAATAATTTTTTTAATTTATATTTTGTATCTTGTATTGGCATTGGAACGATTGGTAGAATTGAATTGTTAATTATCGTGTCCGGGTTGTTGATTTTCCCGAAACGATTGAATTGTTCAAAATTAGGGTTTCCGGTATTAGAGTTTGTAGTTTAGGGATTTAGGGTTGACAAAACTGAAGTTTATAAATTAGGGTTGAATTGTTAATTATCGTGTGCGGGTTGTTGATTTTCCTGTCGCGATTTAATTGTTAAATTAGGGTTGAATTGTTAAATTAGGGTTTATGATTGAATTGTTTAAATTAGGGTTGAATTGTTAAATTAGGATTTATGGTTGAATTGTTTAAATTATGTTGAATTGTTAAATTAGGTTTGAATTGTTAAATTAGGGTTTAGGGTTGAATTGTTAATTTAGGGTTTAGGGGTTAAATTAGGATTTAGGGGTTAAATTAGGGTTTAGGGATCAAATTAGGGTTTAGGGTTGAATTGTTAGATTATTGTTGAATTGTTAAATTAGGGTTTAGGGTTGAATTATTTAAATTATGTTGAATTGTTAAATTAGGGTTGAATTGTTAAATTAGGGTTTAGGGTTGAATTGTTAATTTAGGGTTTACGGTTTAAGGTTGAATTGTTAGATTATGGTTGAATTCCTAAATTAGGGTTTATAAATCAGGATTTATAAGATAAAATCTTCTGTTTATTGAAATGTAGTATGGTCAGAACTGTTAGTAAGTAATAATCTAGAAGTCAATAATACGATAATTTAATTATAAAAAGCTTTGTTCATGAATTGAATGATTAATAAAATATCATTTTGTTCTTCGAGTTTTATCGAATTATGGATCATTTCGGCATTCGGATTCGAAATGAGTAGAACTTCATAATATAGATGATAAATACTCTTAATAGTCACTGACCGAGGTAATTAGCAAAGAACACTAATTACCCAATTAAAGGTTAGTATGTGGATTAAATGATGGTTAAGTTTTACTGACCATAGACAAGGAGTTGTCAATTTAATCACATAGATACATGTTAGAGAACATGATATTTGACAGACCCCGAATGAAACATTATACGGAATTGTGTTCGTGTCATTAATGCTTTCATTCAGTGTTAAGTTCTACAGTATGAGGTATTCATCTTTCCTAACTAAGAGATGTGTATGTGTGATTGTTACCTAACGCTATCTGTAAAAAGTAGCTATAACGGTAGCTCTTCGGTATACATAACTTAGCTGAGGTAGTGATGGTCTACCAAAAGTACTATTGTCCCTCGTATTTATTATACGAGTTATAGTGTCACTGGGCCCCTTGATAGAGTAAGAATATGATAGGTGTATTTTATATACACCGTCGATCTAGTTTTTATCATAAAATAATGCCAAATATCTTGTATTTTGAATATAAAGTGAATATAATACACCAAGAATCAAGTTACTGCGTTCGCTCGATGTTTCAATGCAGGAAATAGTGCAAAATGAAGAAATAATCGCCCAGTGCGGACGCACTCCCATCCAATGCGGACGCACTGGGTACTTAGCCAATTTTCCAGCGTCGCAGACCTCACAGATGAAAAGTCCGAGCGTAATGCGGACGCACTCACCTTCAGTGCGGACGCATTCGCTACTTAGCCGATTTTTGCGACTTTCAGAATCTTCCAAAATACAGAAGTTCAAGGCCAGTGCGGACGCATTCACAGCCAGTGAGGACGCACTCAGTACTTAGACTAATTTTTGATTTCTTCAGATTCCTTGGAAAACAGAAAACAACATGCCAGTGCGGACGCACTAAGATCCAGTGCGGACGCACTCAGGAAATTTCGCAGAAAATCCAGAAAAGGAAACTTGGAGCCAAAGGGGATTTGGAGCCAGTGCGACCCAAACCATCCGCGCTCAACTCCAGTGCGGACGCACTAGACTCGCAGACAGCCAGAAATTAGTATTTTCAGGAGGTTTTCTATTTTTGGCCAACAAGGAACACGTTTTAGAAGCCCAAAAATAGCCATGTCAGCCTGAGGAGTGTACCCACTAACCCCACTACTATCCTCTAAATTGGGCAAGGCCTTAGGCTATAAAAGGAGAAGAATTTCATCTCTCTCATCATCCATTATTGTACGGATCCAATTTTTTATCCACTTTTCACATATAGAGAGAGAGAGATCCTGCAGAAATTCTCGAAGGCTTTTCAAGGTAGGAGAAGAAGAAGATTCAAGCAAGGAGTCGGCAAGATCGAGGTTTTAGATCTAAAAAGGGTGTAATCATTTCTTTATCTCATTTCTTATTGTTTTTTCCAATCTTTGTTATGGATCTCTCCAAGAGAGAGTAGTTCTCTTTCTAGGGGTTTAGGTCAATGCATGAACTTGTTTAATTCTATCTTATTCGGATCTTTGTTTTTATTATGATTGTGTTATCGGATTTGATTGTTAATTTCTGTGATTTATTCTTTATGAATTTCATTAGTACTCGTTCCTTTGAGTTCACCTGGTTAGGGTTTATTGAATTGAAGTAGTTTTGAAATCGCGTTGATCGTGTCTTTCCGCTTTAAATTTATTAAATTCCGGCATTGGTCATGAGGAGACTACTAATTGAAACCATAAAGACACACCTTAGGATTGGGTTAGAAGCGACCGTACTTTGATATCCAATCCGGAACTATAGGAATTAAGGTTAGGATTTTGGTGAAGGACCGAAAGGAGAAGGCAAATCCTAATTAGGACACCTTAGAACAAATATCGATATATGCTTTGTAGCATGAGATTAAATATCCCTCTAGGTTAGTGACAGCCCTAGAATTCGAGGAACATTAATTCATAGAGCGCAAAGTAGTTGTATTAATATTTGTTTCAAAGGCTAACTTAGGTTAGAAACCTCATCAAATCAAACATGAATTTAAACAAACCGAATAAATAGAATTAGCAAGGAATTGTAGACCGAATACCCCTAGATCTCCTTAAACTTGAAAACAAACCAATCTTTCTTCTCTTTATTTTATTTACATTTATTGTTTGAACTCCTCTCTTTCGGGTATTGAACCCAACATTAGGATTTTAGAACAAAACCCCCCCACTTTACTTTTATTGTTTTGTTTTTAATAGTAGTTTTCTTTATTAAAAATTAGTGTTTCCCTCTCTCCCTGCGGATCGACACCTAAATACTACAATCGATAGGTTGTGCGCTTGCAACTAACCTATTCTTTGAGTACGAAGGTTTATAAATTTTAAAGGCAAAAAGAGTACCAAATTCCTATATCTAAAATACTCAACAAGCTTTTTGGCGCCGTTGCCGGGGAGAATAGGATAGATACTAGTTTTTATTTTAGGAAAGTACTTTTAATTCTTTGTTTCCTTATTTACTTTTCAGAAAAATCAAAAATCCAAAAATAGTTTATTTCCTTTTTTACAATTTCTGAAATTTACTTTCCTTATTTAATTTTCTGCACTATTCTCTATTTCTATTCTCTCTCTTTCACATCTTTTCTTCTCTCATAGATTTGAGCGCTGGCACCGGTCACAAGGAGCCAAACCGCGAAGATCAAAGCCGGCGAGCTATCTCTTCCTCAACCAATGGCGGGTCTAGATCCACCATACGGCATGCCACGCAACTTCGTTGAGGAAGAACTTCCGGAAGGTCTGATCAACCAAGCCTTTCGTGATCTCGATAACAATCCACCACCTCCTCCTCCACACAACAACCCACCGCCTCCACATCCACACGACAACAACAACAATGTTCCACCAATTCTCAACAACAATCCTTTGTTTGGTATCAATCCAAACAACGGAAATGGCCGTAACCATCAACAAGGCCACCGCTTCGGTTTTATACCTCAAGGCCAAGATCCACGCGAAATCAAGCCGTCTCTCATCCACTTGCTCGGCCAAAGTCAATTTGGAGGTGCCCTAAACGAAGATCCACATGCCCACTTAGCGGTATTCGAAGAATCTTGCGGCACTTTCGCTCGAGAAGGAGAAGAGCTCGACAACCTCAAGCTCAAATGCTTCCATCTATCCCTCCGTGACAATGCAAGGACATGGCTAAGAACCGTGAATCGTGACAACATAAGAAGATGGGACGACATGGAGAAGTTATTCCTAGGAAAATACTTCCCTCCATCCAAAACCCAGCACTTCCGCACAAAGATCACGACATTCAAGCAAGCCGAGGGAGAATCTTTGACCGAGGCATGGGATAGATGGGCCGAGCTTCAACGCTTGTGCCCTAACCATGGTCTCGACATGTGGTTGCTCTTCCAATTTTTCTTTGCAGGTTGCACAATCGCCACAAAGACTCACTTGAATTCCGCCGCAGGAGGAAACATGTCAAAAATGGATCCCCATCAAGCCATGCTAATGATCGAAGATATGGCGATCAACCAAAGGGAGTGGACAGCCGAGAGAAGTGGACGTACCCAAACCACACCGGGAGTCCTAAAAACCGATGAAGTTACCGCCTTGAAAGCCCAAATAGATGCCTTGCAACATCAAATGGCACAAATACAAAACGCCAAATCCGTGACAAAGAAGGCTTCATGCGGCATTTGTGGAGAGGCAACTCATATCACCGCCGATTGCCAAGTCCTTGTAGAAGGAGAGGAAGTCGAGCAAGTCAATGCAATGTTCTACAATCAAGGTGATAAGAGGAACGACCCGATCTACAACAAGGTTAGACCAAATGATAACTCAAATACATACAACCCTAACACAAGGTGGAACCATCCAAATTTCAAGTGGAAGACCGACAATGACAACTCCAACCAATACCAAGGTAATTCCAACCAATATCAAAACCGGTCGAACCAAAACTCGTATCAAGGACCTTCTCAAAACAGTAAATTAGAAAAAATGATAGAAGGACTTGTACTATCTCAAAACGAGTTCATGAACCAACAAAGGAACACCAACACCGAAATTTCGGATTCCTTGAGGAACTTCAACAATAGGTTTGAGTTCTTAGAAACTAAGACAAAGATGCTAGAAAACCAAATTGCACAACAAGCATCTTCGTCATCTCGCCAACAAGGCACTCTACCGGGCAAAACCTATATCAATCCAAGGGAGCAAGCAAAAGCCATAACCTTGAGAAGCGGCACGGAATACGAAGGACCAAAGATGCCCAGCGGGGATGAGTCTCAACAACCACCGAATGAGGCACAACCACCTCAAACTCCTCTCAGCGCGGACGCAACCATTCCTAATGCGGACGCACCGGCATCGGAAAAATCTCAAGAACCGGGTAAATCAAACCCGGCCAAGGTAAAACCAAATGAAACTCCTAAGTATATCCCACCACATAGGTTTATACCATTCCCTCAAAGGTTAGTTAAGAGCAAAACTTGACCAACAATATGCCAAATTCGTAGAACACCTCAAGAAATTGAATATTACCATCCCTTTTACCGAAGCAATAACTCACATGCCCACTTATGCGAAATTTTTGAAAGAAATTTTATCCAATAAAAGAACAATTGAGGAAGTGGGCACGGTATCCCTTAATGAGGAGTGTAGCGCCCTCTTCTTAAACAAGCTACCTCCAAAATTAAAGGATCCCGGAAGCTTTGTGATTCCATGCATGATAGGTAATACCGAGTTCAAGAGGTGCCTATGTGATTTAGGCGCAAGTGTGAGCCTCATGCCTAAAACCGTTTATCAAAGGCTAAATCTTGTTGATTTGAAAGATACAAGGATGTCATTACAACTAGCCGATAAGACGGTAAGGTATCCCGAAGGAATTGCGGAGGATGTTATTGTAATGATTGGTAAATACTTCGTCCCGGTGGACTTTGTAGTGGTTGAGATGGAAGAGGATACTCATACCCCTCTTCTATTGGGGCGTGACTTCCTTACCACAGCAGGTGCAAACATAGATGTCAAAGAAGGAAAGATATCCTTTGACATTGGGGGCGAAAAGGTAAATTTTCACATGTTTAATGCCATCAAATTTCCTTCAAATGATAATGATTCTATATGTAGAGTGGAAGTTTTAGATTCCATTATAGCTGCCCATATGGAGAAGGAGATGGTCAATGAACAACTGGACCAAATTCTGGAAGAAACCGGCTCCGAAATCGACACAGATGATGAAAATAACCCTCAGTGCGTCCGCACTACCGCCCAGTGCGTCCGCACTCAGAATGAGGAACCTGACGATGGGAATGTCCGAGCGCAGTGCGTCCGCACTGACCATGAATGCGTCCGCACTGACCATGAATGCGTCCGCACCCAGCACATTTCCAGCCAGGATGCATCTCAGATTTCAGAAAATCAACCTCAGTGCGTCCGCACTGGCCCTCAGTGCGTCCGCACTCATGCCGAAATAGCTCAAATCGAAGGGATTTCGACCAATTCTGCACCACCGAAGGTCGAACTCAAGCCTCTGCCACCTACCCTTCGCTATGAATACCTGGGAGAGGGCGAGACATATCCGGTGATTGTAAATTCCGAGCTCAACAAAGAACAAACCGAGAAGCTTTTACATGAGCTAAGGCTTCATCGGAAAGCAATCGGCTACACAATCGACGACCTAACCGGAATCAGTCCATCCCTTTGCATGCATAGAATTCTAATGGAGGACGACCACAAACCCACCATTGAAGCTCAACGAAGGCTCAATCCGAATCTAAAAGAAGTGGTGAAGAAGGAAATCCTAAAACTACTTGATGCGGGCATCATCTACCCAATCTCCGATTCTAAATGGGTAAGTCCGGTCCATGTAGTACCAAAGAAGGGAGGCACAACTGTGGTGAAGGGCGAAGGCGACAAAATGATATCCACAAGAGTGATCACGGGATGGAGGATGTGCATCGATTACCGCAAGCTTAACAATGCAACAAGGAAGGATCACTTCCCTCTACCATTCGTGGACCAAATGCTCGAAAGGCTAGCTAATCACTCACATTTTTGCTACCTAGATGGGTATAGCGGATTCTTTCAAATCCCTATTCACCCCGATGACCAAGAAAAGACGACCTTTACTTGCCCTTATGGTACATTCGCATACCGTAGGATGCCGTTTGGTTTATGCAATGCCCCAGCTACATTCCAAAGAGCCATGATGGCTATTTTTTCCGATTTATTAGAAAATTCCGTGGAAGTTTTCATGGATGACTTTTCAGTTTTCGGTACCTCTTTTGATGATTGCTTAACTAATTTGATCAAAGTTTTAGAACGTTGTGAGCAGGTCAATTTGGTGCTAAACTGGGAGAAATGCCATTTCATGGTACAAACGGGGGTAGTTCTAGGCCACGTGGTGTCTTCCAAGGGCCTAGAAGTCGACCAAGCAAAGGTGGAGGTGATCGAAAAATTGCCATATCCAACATGTGTGAAGGATGTGAGGAGTTTCTTGGGCCATGCGGGATTCTATCGGCGTTTCATCAAGGATTTTTCAAAAATCTGCAAACCGCTTACTAACTTAACTATGAAAGATGCAGAATTTATATTTGATGAACCTTGTATTGTTGCTTTTGATAGGATCAAGAAGGCGCTAATCTCAGCCCCAATTCTCCGACCTCCTAATTGGGATGTGCCCTTTGAAATCATGTGTGATGCAAGCGACTTCGCCGTTGGAGCCGTTCTAGGGCAAATGATCGACAACAAGCCACATGTGATCTATTATGCAAGCAAAGTCCTAGACGAAGCGCAAATGAACTACACAACCACCGAAAAGGAATTCTTGGCCGTGATATTCTCTATCAACAAATTCCGATCCTACTTGGTTGGATCCAAGGTGATTGTGTACACCGATCACGCGGCAATTCGATACCTTCTCAACAAGAAAGACGCCAAACCACGCCTAATCCGATGGATCCTCTTACTCCAAGAGTTCGATCTCGAAATCAAGGACAAGAAAGGCACCGAAAATTTAGTGGCGGACCATCTATCACGCATTACCAACGAATCGAAGGATGACGACATGCCCATAGACGACTCGTTCATAGACGAACAACCCTACGCAGTCAACCACCAAGAGGCGCCATGGTATGCGGATTTCGTCAACTACCTTGCATGCGGTATCATACGCCCAGATTTATCCTTCCAACAACGAAAGAAATTCCTTTGGGATGTCAAACAATATTTTTGGGATGAACCGTTGCTATTCAAACTGGGGGTAGATGGAATTCATAGGCGATGTATACCTCACGAAGAAACCAAACAGATTCTCGATTGTTGCCATTCATCTCCCTATGGAGGACACGCTTCAAGCCACAAAACCGCCGCCAAGGTTCTTCAAGCCGGGTTCTTTTGGCCCACGCTTTTTGAAGATGCAAAAGACTATGTGCTTAGGTGCGACAAATGCCAAAGAACCGGGAACATATCAAGGAGACATGAGATGCCTCTCAACGTAATTCTAGAGGTAGAGTTATTTGATGTTTGGGGGGTCGACTTCATGGGACCTTTTCCGAGCTCTTGCAACAACAAGTACATCCTTGTAGCGGTCGATTATGTGTCAAAATGGGTAGAAGCCGTGGCAAGCCCAACCGCCGACTCCGCCGTGGTAAGAAAGCTTTTTCTAAGAACTATTTTTCCTAGGTTTGGAGTACCTCGAGTGGTGATTAGCGATGGCGGCTCTCATTTCATCAACCGCCAATTCGACGGTCTCCTATTCAAATACGGAGTCAAGCACAAGGTAGCCACACCATACCACCCTCAAACAAGCGGGCAAGTGGAGGTATCCAATCGCGAGATAAAAAGCATCCTACAAAAGGTGGTGAACACATCACGAAAAGATTGGTCACTCAAACTAGATGAAGCTCTTTGGGCGTATCGGACCGCTTTCAAAACACCCATAGGTATGACTCCCTTCAAGCTAGTATATGGGAAGCCATGCCATTTGCCGGTTGAACTCGAGCACAAGGCATATTGGGCAATAAGGGCCCTAAATTTCGACATGAGGGCAGCCGGTGAAAAAAGGGTTCTTGACCTACATGAGCTAGAAGAATTGCGCCTTAATTCCTATGAAAATGCTAAGCTATACAAAGAAAAGACAAAGAGGTGGCACGACAAGCATATCATAAAGCGAAACTTTCAAGAAGGAGACACGGTTTTGTTGTACAACTCACGCCTCCGGCTCTTTCCCGGGAAGTTAAGATCACGATGGAAGGGCCCATTCGAAATAACGAAGGTATTCAACCATGGCGCAATCGAGATATGGAGCAAAGAAACCGGGGCATTCAAGGTGAACGGACATCGCCTCAAACATTTCAACCATGCAAATCCTATAGGCGACAAGGAGATTATAGGCCTAGAAGATCCACACACTCAATAGTGAGCCCTAATCGTGTCGAGCTCACGACGTAAAATTGAGCGCTTCTTGGGAGGCAACCCAAGGTTTTTTTTATTGTTTTCTTTATTATTCTGCACTTAGTTTAATTTTAAATTTCCAAAAATTTCGATTACCTAACTTTAGTGGGCTTGCAGGACGAAAAAGCATATAAAAAACCTGAGTGCGTCCGCACTGATCACCAATGCGTCCGCACTACCTACTTAGAAAATTCTTACTTCAGGTTTAATCATCAGACCGAGCGTAGTGCGTCCGCACTGACGCCCAGTGCGTCCGCACCGACAGAAACTACATGTCTGTGCAGTCTACCCAAGACCAATGCGTCCGCAGTAAAATTCAGTGCGTCCGCACCCGAGGTACGCTACATTTAATTTTCAATTTTTTCGGAAAATCATAAAAAATCGAAATTTTTGGGTGAGTGCGGATGCCCACCCGCACTAAGGCCCAGTGCGTCCGCACTCGGGTTTCCTCTCCTTCTTAAACCGACCCCTCTCTTCATTTTTCTTCGCGCCTTTTCGATTTTAAAACCGAAAAACTTGATTTTTCTCTCCCAAAACCCGAAACCCTCGTTTTTCTTTCAAAATCTTCCTTTCCTCTCTCTTCTCTACCACTTCTCTCTTCTTTTCTCTCTCTTTCCCTCTTCAAAACCGAAAACCCAACTTCTCTCAAGGTTTTCAAGCGCCGTTTCGCTAAAACTCGGATTTCTTCGCATTTTTTCGAAATTTTCACGATCTACAACAAGGTTTGATCTCTCCTTACTCTAATTTTGTCAATTCCTACTTAGATCTGTAAAAATGGTACCAAAATCGGGAAAATCAACCAAAAATGGTGAAATCGGTTCAAATTCTAACCCCAGTGCGGATGCCACCACCCGCACTACCATTTAGTGCGTCCGCACTAAGCTTGGGGGAAAACCTAACCAGCCTAAATTTTCGTTTTTTGGTTAAGTCCCCAATGCGACCAGACCAGTCGCACTGAGAGCCAATGCGTCCGCATTACGCTCGGACTTTTTCCAAAACAGCCCCGAAACTGCTTAAAATTTGGTTAAGTACAGAATGCGTCCGCACTAGGATCCAGTGCGTCCGCAGTGAGACCCTTAAATTTCCAAATTTTTGGTTAAGTACTCAGTGCGGCCAGGACCATCCGCACTGAGAGCCAGTGCGTCCGCAGTCGGCTCGGGAAAAAATCAAAAATGACCCTGAATTGAACCAAAATTGAACTTTTTGTACACAGTGCGTACGCACTGACCACCAGTGCGTCCGCATTCAGCCTAAATTTGATCAAAATTTCGAAATTTTAATTCTTTCAATTTTTCAAATTGCAGTAACATGCCGAAGAAATCAACCGCCAACAAGAGGCGCAGGTTTGAGAAGGGCCAAGGAAGTAGCGGACCACCTCCTTATCCACCCGCCTTGCCACTCAACGAAGGTCAAGAGTTAAGGTACAACCTTTTGCAGGGCCGCCGAACCCTCGAGCCATCTAGATGGATAAGCCGCGATACACTCAACCAACTCGGACTCCTCGAGTCGGTGCAAATGCTCACCGAGCGGCTTGGCTTGTGGGATTTTCTTTGTGATGAGGTCCCGACATATGAAAGACTTACTATCGAGTTCCTCTCTTCGTACGAGTTCGACCGGGGCTCTCGAACACTAAACTTCAACCTCGGGGGCTTCTCACACATGTTGCACACCACAGAACTCATGCAAGCCCTCGATCTATCCACCGAAAATGTCGATCGGATGCGCACCAGTCTCGACTTCTTCCATGACATGAGCGAGGCCCAATTCCGCATCCTAACATGCCAAGACGGGATCATCGGCCAGCAAAGGGTAAAGAATGTCCTCCATCCGGCCCTCCGATATCTCCAGCGGGTACTCTCTCACACTCTCTTTGCCCGAGGGGAGAGCGCATCGGTCTTCAACCAAGGAGATATGGTGTATGTATGTTGCATGCTCCGGCGCAACAACGGTGAGATGGACTACATGCCGCACATCGGGTACAACTTGGCAAAACACATGCAAAGTGTGTCGCACAACATGCGATCGGGTGGGAAGATTCGAATTGGAGGCATTGTCACAAAAATTGCCCAGCACTTGCAAATACCGACCGTTGGTGATGTGGTAGTGCCCGGTTACACGCTAGTAGACCTCGACGGTTTGTTTCGGGCGAGGCTTATCCGATGGGATGATATTCAAGAGGCTTGGATCAACTTGGGTCCAAAGGACAACATCCGACACCGGTTGCCTCTAGAAACTCAAATTGACCCCTTAGACACCGACACTTGGAAAATTGTCGATGAGCCGCTCGAGCCACCGCTACCACAGCCGCCGCAACCACAACAACCACCACAGCAAGCCGCACCCGATGCCGAACAAGCACAAGGTATGCCAAATAACCAACAAATCTGGGATTTTATGCAGACCATGAACACCTCCATCAACAACTTGAGCATCAATGTTGGTAATCGCATGGATCGCATGGATGGCCGTATGGATGCATTTGACCGCCGATTTGATGCATTTGACCGCCGCTTTGATGAGGTCGAGGCCGAGGCCGCCCAGGCAACCTACTATTCCCGCCGAGGATGCATGTACGCCAACCCGCATTTTGAAGATGATCCACCGACACCACCATACCAAAGACGGGCCGCTCAAAGGAGAGAGCACGAGATGGCACTGGAACGTGAAGCAGCAAGGCTTGCACAAGAAGCCGCGGCAGCAGCTCAAGGAGGAGAGCAAGGAGGAGAGCAAGGAGGAGACAATGAAGAAGAAGAAGATGAGGACGACGAAATGGTTTTCGACGAGGATTGATCCCGCGCAACACCACCACCATTATACGCCAGTAAAGTAGTTCATGTTTCTTCTCTCTTTTTAGTTTATTTTTCGCATTGAGGACAATACTTTATTTAAGCTTGGGGGATGGGAAGAAATTGTATCTGCATGCATGTTTATTTTTCAGTTTTTTTGAAAATTTTTTAGGATTTATAACCTTGCTTTTTACTTGACCATGAATAGGATTTGTGATTTTGAACTTAATTGCTTGCGATTACGAATTTGTCAAGATGTTTTACGAGGTTATGAAAAATAGAGTCTTGCATAATTGGACTTAATTGTCTAAAAATGCATAAAGTATAAAATCATGTTTAAAATTTGTGTTAAAAGTTGGCAAAAATAAAGTTGATTGATAAACTTGAGTGATTGTCAAAAATTAAAAGTATTCTTGCACGATTTTTCAAATTTTTGGCAAAACCCTTAAAATAATTTTGAAATGACGACATAATTTGGCGAAAAACTTTGTGGAAATAAAGGTGTTTGAAATTGCGACATTAGGAATTTAAATTTATTAGAGAAGCCATTTAGACTTGGAAATTTTTAGAAAAATAGGATATCCGTAAGTACGAAAGAAATTAGACTTGTGATGTGTGTATTCATGATATGTGCATAAATGTTGAGAAATAAAATTTAATTTTGTGAAAATAAAAGGTGACTCCAATGACCTATGTTACGGCTTCATGACGTACTTATGGTTATGAGTCCTTAGCACTCTTGCTCCGCTAGTCTCCCGATAAAATTGACATTCGTGTTAATGGAAGGGTTAGACTAAGAGCATGCAAAGCACCCTTGAATTAGAACGGTTGGGTACGGTTAACTACTTGTAACTAACCGGTGCTTAAATAAGGATAGGGAAAATAGTGCTAAAATCTTGAATAAGTGTTCAAAGTGAGAAAATCAAAAGCAACAAAAACAAAAGGAATATGCATGTATCAACGCACGAAATCCGTAATTATTCTTACCCAAGTTTGATTCAAGCTTGGGGGTATTTTGAAAACTCTACATTTTAAATGGCATATCTTTTAAATTTAGGTATACGAAGTTTACAAATTCAAAAACCTTTAAGGAAATAAAAGTTAGAGTAATCGAATTGTGGGTTGATTCATAATTATTAGAGGGTTGAACTTGGAATTTGAAAAATATGCATGGGGACTTTTAAATTTTGACAAGATCATACAAGTTTTTCATTTTTGAGAAATATATACTTGATATAGGGTTGAATTGTAGATCGAATTATATTTCAAAGTTTAAATGTTGCTTAGGGACAAGCAAAGATCAAGCTTGGGGGTATTTGATAGGTGTATTTTATATACACCGTCGATCTAGTTTTTATCATAAAATAATGCCAAATATCTTGTATTTTGAATATAAAGTGAATATAATACACCAAGAATCAAGTTACTGCGTTCGCTCGATGTTTCAATGCAGGAAATAGTGCAAAATGAAGAAATAATCGCCCAGTGCGGACGCACTCCCATCCAATGCGGACGCACTGGGTACTTAGCCAATTTTCCAGCGTCGCAGACCTCACAGATGAAAAGTCCGAGCGTAATGCGGACGCACTCACCTTCAGTGCGGACGCATTCGCTACTTAGCCGATTTTTGCGACTTTCAGAATCTTCCAAAATACAGAAGTTCAAGGCCAGTGCGGACGCATTCACAGCCAGTGCGGACGCACTCAGTACTTAGACTAATTTTTGATTTCTTCAGATTCCTTGGAAAACAGAAAACAACATGCCAGTGCGGACGCACTAAGATCCAGTGCGGACGCACTCAGGAAATTTCGCAGAAAATCCAGAAAAGGAAACTTGGAGCCAAAGGGGATTTGGAGCCAGTGCGACCCAAACCACCCGCGCTCAACCCCAGTGCGGACGCACTGGACTCGCAGACAGCCAGAAATTTGCATTTTCAAGAGGTTTTCTATTCTTGGCTTCCAAGAAACACGTTTTAGAAAGCCAATAATAGACATGGCAGTCTGAGGAGTGCACCCACTAACCCCACTACTATCCTCTAAATTGGGCAAGGCCTTAGGCTATAAAAGGAGAAGAATTTCATCTCTCTCATCATCCATTATTGTAAGGATCCAATTTTTTATCCACTTTTCACATATAGAGAGAGAGAGATCCTGCAGAAATTCTCGAAGGCTTTTCAAGGTAGGAGAAGAAGAAGATTCAAGCAAGGAGTCGGCAAGATCGAGGTTTTAGATCTAAGAAGGGTGTAATCATTTCTTTATCTCATTTCTTATTGTTTTTGCCAATCTTTGTTATGGATCTCTCCAAGAGAGAGTAGTTCTCTTTCTAGGGGTTTAGGTCAATGCATGAACTTGTTTAATTCTATCTTATTCGGATCTTTGTTTTTATTATGATTGTGTTATCGGATTTGATTGTTAATTTCTGTGATTTATTCTTTATGAATTTCATTAGTACTCGTTCCTTTGAGTTCACCTGGTTAGGGTTTATTGAATTGAAGTAGTTTTGAAATCGCGTTGATCGTGTCTTTCCGCTTTAAATTTATTAAATTCCGGCATTGGTCATGAGGAGACTACTAATTGAAACCATAAAGACACACCTTAGGATTGGGTTAGAAGCGACCGTACTTTGATATCCAATCCGGAACTATAGGAATTAAGGTTAGGATTTTGGTGAAGGACCGAAAGGAGAAGGCAAATCCTAATTAGGACACCTTAGAACAAATATCGATATATGCTTTGTAGCATGAGATTAAATATCCCTCTAGGTTAGTGACAGCCCTAGAATTCGAGGAACATTAATTCATAGAGCGCAAAGTAGTTGTATTAATATTTGTTTCAAAGGCTAACTTAGGTTAGAAACCTCATCAAATCAAACATGAATTTAAACAAACCGAATAAATAGAATTAGCAAGGAATTGTAGACCGAATACCCCTAGATCTCCTTAAACTTGAAAACAAACCAATCTTTCTTCTCTTTATTTTATTTACATTTATTGTTTGAACTCCTCTCTTTCGGGTATTGAACCCAACATTAGGATTTTAGAACAAAACCCCCCCACTTTACTTTTATTGTTTTGTTTTTAATAGTAGTTTTCTTTATTAAAAATTAGTGTTTCCCTCTCTCCCTGCGGATCGACACCTAAATACTACAATCGATAGGTTGTGCGCTTGCAACTAACCTATTCTTTGAGTACGAAGGTTTATAAATTTTAAAGGCAAAAAGAGTACCAAATTCCTATATCTAAAATACTCAACAGAATATCTGCTAGCAGTATGAATACAAGAGTAATCATATTTGATAATCTGCTCAAGATCAAGAAAAGATTAATTTGCAAGGATGACACAAACCTACCTTGAAATTAATCTGACAGCTATGAGACAAAAGGATTAAACACGAGTAAAATAGTTTACTGGATCATGATATTGTACCGTACGGCATCATCTGTGTAATTGGATGGTCATGATGCGTTTTGCCAGATGCCTCTCATGATTATAGAAGTTAAAACGGTTTTAATTCTATTTACCAACATAACACAGATCCTATCGGGTCACACCTATAGGAGTTAATCAGAGAATCTTATTGATTGATTATAAATTGATTATGATCAATAATAAGATGGTTTATAATTAATTATACTTGATATAATTATATTATAAATGTCATGTAAAGATGACAAGCTTAAACACATTAAATTTATAAGCGTGTTCGACACGTTGTATAAATTTACCGAAACAACGACCGCAAGAAATATAATTGTTCAGAACAATTATATAATTAACTAATGGATAAATATATTAATTATGAATTAATATATATATATTTGGGACTAAAGCCTATTTTCCCTTTATGGCCGAATTTGATTGAAATCAAATTCATTTGATTAAATGGAAAAAGGCCTAATTAATTTGATTAATTAAAAGCCCAAAATTTATAAGCCCAAAAATGAAAATCTCAAAATAGTTTCGGCCAACTATTTGAACCGACCTATCCAATGGCAATTGGTAAAAACCAAATTGCTTAGAGGGCATTTTGGTCATTTACCACATTTTCAAAGGCTATAAATAGAGGGGTAGGGGTAGAGAAAAAAATAGAATTCCATTTGAACCGAATCGATCGGATCGAATCGAATCAAGTTTTCTCTCCCAAATAGTGTTGCGGTTTAAACGAAAGTTATACGTAACAGTTAC